>QKWP01000010.1:729856-741808 GCA_003550325.1 Gigaspora rosea | reverse complement strand
AAATTTAGAGAATCATAGAAATTTGTATAATTTTATTAATAAAATTATACAAATTGCTATGATTCTCTAAATTTTACTAACTGATTTATACTTCTCACTCTAAGTAAACTTGTTCAGTATCAAAAAGTACACATATTTTTATTCAGACACAAACAATTTGCAAAATTTGGACTAACCTGACCAAACTTATGATTGAGTTTGAGTTTAGTATAAAGTTTTAATAATAAAATTTAGAGTTTGAGTCTGGTCTGGACCAGACCAAACCCGGACCCAAACCTAGAATCACTAGTTCATATGAACACCAGACTGAACCTGGACATGTTCATGAACTTATGAACTGAACCTGAACTGAACCTGAACCAGCTCTAAAAGTTCAATACTGAACCTGAACCTGAACATGTTTTAAAAATGTTCAGGTTCAGGTTCAATACTGAACCTGAACCTGAACCTGAACTTGACCTAAGTTCAGTTCAGTTCAGATTCATAGGAACACTACTTTAACTATAAAATTCCACTCCTGACCAAGAAGATAATCAATTACCAATACATTAAAAATAGCATCCTCATTACTCTCCAAAACTATTGGTGACTCCTGTGGAACTCCGACTAAAGAGACCTTCAAAGAACATTTGTTCGACTTAGTTACTTTATTCTAAATTAAAAATCAGTTGAAATTGACACTATTATCTAATAAAATATAAAATAAATAAATAAAAACAAAAAATCTATTAGATATAATTTAATACCTTAGGTCGTTTATTACTCCTATAATATCCAGTGATAAATTTTCCACCAACAGAATAAAATCTGTCTTTTTCAAAAACAGCTTGGGTTTTAGTGTTCCTTTTATCAGAATCAATCGGAATAAACAAACACATTTTCAAATTACTGCCTTCCTGCTTTACTGGATATGTACCAATAGTCCAAAACACAATAAATTTATTATCTTCCTTCACAAACTGCAAACAAACTTTACCTCACAATCATGTTTGCATAACATGGCATGATATATATATATACACAATAATCTTTAACCAAATTACATCCCTTTTATATAAAATTCTTAACCATTATACTTACATTCAAATTAATTTAGAATCTACCCATTTAATTAAATGATTAATTAATTACCAGTATATTATATTAATATTATGCAAGATGCCGCAATAATCTAACAATAACTTCTAAAATTACAACATATTGACACAATAACATAATCATCATGAGAAATTTTATTATGTAAATTTTTTATTTGTGTTTAAAACTATGATATTGAAATATAATCATCATAAAAAAAATTTACCATATTTGCTTAATAGATTATTACCCATGTTTAACCTTAACTAACCATTAAACAAATAATTATCAAATACAAAAATAATCTATCTTTAACCATAATACATTTAAACAACTTATGATAGAAATTTAATAAGTATATTTCTAAAAAAATAATTACATTGAAAATTCTATACTAAATTCACATTTGCCAATACAAACCTTAAAATAACAAATAAGTTTTAAAATATAATTTTTTTTTATAGTACCATAAATTATACAAAAAGTTATGAGATCAATATACTATAGTAACTAAAAAACAAGTAAGTTCTATAATACATTTTTTATAATAACATACTAAAAATTAAAAAATTGACTCCAAAAAAATTATTATAACATAACAATTAAGTATTTATTCAGACTATTGTGAGTATCAAGAGTTAGAACAATGAAGCTATAGTAACACATGATGTTTATAGCACACGTGCAATATCTAATATATAGCATGACTCCTATGCCTGTAACATTTTAATTAAAATTTTTAATAATGATGTCATACTGTATAAAAATTTTTGATATCTTCACAGTATTACTTCATTATAAAAATATCTCAGAAATGTTCATGAGAAAACATTATGAACCGTGGAATATATACAGATAACTTCTAAGCTGATCCTGCCAAAATCGATAACCATAATACCGTAATAATCAAAATGAGCCAATCAAACAAATTAAAAATCAATGTTGTCTTCTTTTTTTTTTTTCTAAGCTAACTTTTTATAATTTAACTTTCTCTTTTTTTTTAATCCACCTTATTGAAATTTTACTTTTTTTTTTTTTTTTTTTTTTAAGATTAAATTATAACTAACCAATCAAATTCTCAAAAATCAATATTATATCTATTAATTTAAATCTAATACTCTCTCAAAACTAATATAAATTATGTTTACTAAATATATCAATTTTAAGAAATTAAAATGTAACAATATACCAAAGTAACCCCAGTAACTACAAATGCTCAAAAAGATATTTTCTCAGTAAATCCAAACCCAGTAAAAATTGTAATTAATTCAATACTAATCTAATATTAACATCATAAAAACTACAAATACAAATAAATTCAATAATATAAAACTTTACAACAACATAATTTTATATTAACATAATATCTTAATACTAAATTATAAAAAAATTCTTGACAAAATATTTGCAACAATCTATAAAAAAATTATACAAATTTAAAAATCAACTCTACTATATAAAATAATAATATTTAGCCACCTATATATTAAAATCAATATTGCATCTATGTTTGAATCTTAAATACTAAATAATTTATCAATCTTCATATTTTTAAATAAGATAGGTGGCGCAAATGCGCCATCTATCGCACTAGTCACCTGCTAAATATAACAGTTGCTGAATGTTACACATTCAATATATTCAGATCCGGATCTAAATTGCTATTGGTAAATGAATATAGTGTAAATTGATCTATGTGCAGATAGAATGGCAAATCATGTAAATTTTGTATTGGTCAGAGGGCTTAGGAGGCTGAGTTCACAATTCTTTCATTGTTGTTCTTTTGCTTTTCTTCATATTCTTTGACAATCATTGATTATCAATTAATTATACTGGCAAAAAATTTGAAGAAAAAAATGTAAAATCTAAAAAAATTCGAAAAGTAAAAGCAAAACTATAGATAGCAGTGGCATATAATGCCAAAAGGATACTTTCTTTACTAGAATTTAAGTTGTTTTTTAAACTATCAATTTTTTTTGTTTTTTTTTCTAGTATATTAAATATATATATAAACAAGATTAAAAATGTAATGCTAAGAGAGCTTTTTATATAATTGTATTGATTAGGGTAGAGACATTTATCACCTGATTTTTTAGAGGGGAAGGGGTCAGAGGGATTATCAGTGCTATATATATAGTTTTATTAGCCAATCAAAATTGCCCAAAATAACTATATAAAATTTTTAATAATAATATTAAAATTTGAATTTAACTAATTTTAATACCTGGTTAAAGTTATAAAGTTTAACCACCCTTTATTTTTATAGAAGTTTTTTATATTAAACTTATTCTTTAAAGATTAGGGTTAGGGTAAGGGTATAGGTATATTAAGTTAGAGGATGGATTGATTATTTATATGCAAAATTAGATGCCAAAAACTTTATTTAATAGCCCAAAGCTAGTTTTTGTAATAAACTTTTGCGATATTGATAATTTTTTGATTTTTTCTAAATTTTTTTAAAATTTTCTTTATTTTGTTGCACAAGATCCTGCGACCTGATTGGTAAATTACAGGGTGGTTACATCACTAGGGGCAAGTTAGCAACACTCTTAAAATTTTATTTTATATTAATATTTGAAAATGATTTGCACTAAATGTCACGTAGTCACTTAGACTACCTTGTCTTTATAGAGATTTGCTATTAAAGTTCACTTGCTTGGTAGTACAATGACTGATGTATCATTCAGGTACTACCATATATAAGATACTTCACACAGGTAAGTTTATTCACTAAGAAATATGCAAGCACACATATTTATTAACACAAAGTTATTTATTACAAGAAGAAAAGCTTTTTTTTTTTTTATTATTTCACTTCGCTTATATATATTCTTCGACTTATATCATAAATTTCATATAACTTGACTCTTATATCACTACATATTTCATTATGTATCATACTATACTCAATTATTATACTAATTTAATGAATCATGATTACCCGATCATAACATTTGTTCACATGCGTACCCGATCACTGATCACAAAGTACCAAAAACTCTATGATATATGAGCTAGATTCCCAGTAACTTCATCCCCGAAGTTAAAACAACTCATATCCATCAAACCAAGCTTTCTCATTTCAAAATGACTACCAAATACTGTACTAACCACTTCATCTGAGCTATATCCAGCAATTTGATCTAAATACAATCGTTATAGAAATTGATTTCCTTTATATCACACTGCTGACCTATCAATTTTACTTTGTCACAGCATGCAACGTCCCATCTACATCGTCCACCACCTTTCTAAAGGCCCTTATCATCATAAAGCTTTGAAGTACTCAATATTCCGGCTTTCATATTTTTATGTCGATGTGATGCACTTTTAATCAAACTCCCAAACATTAAATGCTCATTATTGGATCTTTGATAACTCAAATCATATTGCCTTTTTGGATCCCTCACATTATTCCAAGCCTTCAACATACTATTTGACATTCGCATGGTGCTTGGATGACTCACATATGCTCCTCTTGATCCTACATATTTCTCATTTTTATCATCATATCCGTGGTCACGTGCTTTATATCCATAACTCATTTCTCCGAGACTTTGGTAATGAGCAAATGCTTTTTGCCCATCCTTTTTATTTCTATACTGATATCCATTCGCTTTAGCATCTGCAGCTTCACCTTTATTATTACAACTTTGAACATATCATCTTGATGATCAGATTTCATAGGTATGTTCTTAGAATTTGACTTTCGTTGAGTTCGACTCCTTTTTATTAAACTTATTTATGTCCATATTATTTTTATTATCAACGTCATCATCTTTTTCTTTCAATTCATCTTTAACACACCTAATATTAGTACAATCTTTATCCAATAAGGTAGCTGCGCGACGCAGTCGCGCTAAAACCAGGAACGTAAACACAGTTTTGTAATATGACTTTTAGAATATTATAAAGTTTTCCGTATTTCACAAAATGGTGCATAGGGGCGTAATTTCGAATTTTAGCCTATATTAAGTATGATTCAGGCTATCATTTTAAATAATGTCATGGAAATTATTATGCAACAATACAGTAATCTGATATAATAATTAAATTAATTCGGAAAAAAGAAACTGAATTTTTATATATGCTGTTACCAAATAAAAGTCATTATATTTAGAAATGGCAAAGGTTATGACTAGTCATAACCGTAATTGATATTAGTTAGAAGTTCCTAACTGATTGGTTAAAAATCTGAGCAATAATAAAATTATATAGTTTCAATATCTGTATAGGAACCGCTGATCGAAGAAAACTTCAGGCAATGCAACGATGACCAGGAAGTGCAGTTAACATTAAGGTTCAATTATGACTTCCAGGCGGATTAATAGCAAAAACGATCCTTGGCGCCACAAGGATGGTAAATGACCTGAAATGAGCTCGTGACTCAAATGAATAATGACCAGATGTTGGTCATTTTGAAAGGTAAAATGACCTATCAGGTCATTTAAAATTTTATATTAAAACTAGAGATATAGTAATTTAGTTGGTCACAACTTCTTAATCAGTTATTTAAATCAAATATGTGTGTTGCATATAATTAATCAGGGTATTTCGCCGTATTAATATATGTAAACGCAGATAATTTTTATGCTCTCAACCAAACATGGCGTCGAAACGAAACCTATCCGAAACTAGTTTCAGAAGGGTTCTAATCCAAAACTAATTTCGGATTTTTTTAAAAAATCGAAACTCCGAAACCCGAAACCCCAAAACTATAATCCGAAACCCAAACCTATAATCTGAAACTCAAAATATATAATATTGAAGCCTTTACAATTTATTATAAAGTTGATTTATTTTTAATGAACCCAAAATGTAAAATTATTTTGAATAAATTATAACAACATATAGATCATTTTTTTGATTATGTTTTTTTCACTACCTCGGTTTGTTCGGGTTTTTTTTAAAGCTGGTCAACTTTATTTTTAATACCATACCGTTATTACAACTGATTTCAAAATTCTAGGGCGATAGAAAAAATTGCCAATGATGAATTGATAAGTATTGATGACTTTTGATACCAATAATTTATTTAATTCTGCAGTAACTTATTAACTCTATTATTAATAGATATCGACTTACTAATTATTTATTATTACTTGATCTTGTATCCAGTTTTTACGTAGTAAGTAAAAATACTGATGCTTGCAAAAGCAGTCTTGATTGTCAGAATATAAACTCTGGAATTACACCTTTTATGTTATACTTGTGTGTTATAACAACAAAAAGGACTGCATGCATTCCGGTTAAAATAGCGCCGGATATTCAAATTTTATTGCATTCTTTAAGGAGAAATATAACATACATCAATGCAATTAATGTATATTGAAGAGATATATAGCATATATCAGTGCATTTGAAAGAGATATACAGTATAATATATTAATGCAATAAATGTATATAGAGTTTGGGTAGTTTTTGGTGTTCAGGTGAGGTTTCGGGTATTGAGTGAGGTTTCGAGTTTCGGTTAAGGTTTCGAAAGTTATAATCCGAGGCCTGAAACTTTCGGATTTGGCACAAAAGGGTTTCGGCGCCAACTTTGGAGAGAATAAACAAATAAATTATTGATGTTTTGGAAGTTTTGGGGTTTCAGTTGAGGTTTTGGGTTTCAGTCGAGGTTTTGGGTTTCAGTTGAGGTTTTGAGTTTCGGATAAGGTTTCGGAAGCTATAATCCGAAACCTGAAACTTTCGGAATCACCAAAAAAGGTTTCGGTGCTATTTCTGCTCCCAACTAACCGGATTCAAATAAAATAAATAATTTTTATGCTCCTAACTAACCGGATGCAAATAAAATAAATATTTAATTAACTTAAACTAATAAAAATTCTTTATATTTACAACACTAACGTGATTAAATAGTATATCTTATGAATAGCAATATTCATGAATAGATTATTTTAACTACTTAGATTATCGAACTTTGTTTATTTGGTGAGTCCACGAATGCAACATAAATAGCCACCCTATGTTAGTCATGCACCCAGCAAATTGTACTAGGTTGGGTTCGGATGAAGGTCCAGATGAAGGTCCAGAAGATTTCTTATAACTTTTATTTTATTTTTTTTTCTTTTTACTAGGACTTTATTTTTACGATTATATGAAGCAATAATTAATGCAATTTAACACATATCTAAATTCATGAATAATACAAGTAAATTTTGAATTTCGACATTATAATAGTTTATTCTTTTTAACCATTTGGTTTGTTTTCTGTGACATTCTTTAATAAATTATTGCTCTTTTTGCAGTTAATCATTCTTTACGCCTTCATTTCAGACTGACCAATACTATCTTTCTGAATATTTGTTGGCTTTGGTAAAATTTGGTGAAATAGATAAGACGTTAACCTGTCTATCGATAAAAATTCAGATTTTTGTATTCTACTTAAACATTCAATGCCGCAAGAAGTTGGCTATTATTCTTAACGTTATTAATGATAAGTTGAAAAATTTTTCAATAGATATTCTATGCTAATAGATCTTTGTTACCACATAGTTATTAAATAAATTTTGACTTATTATTAATTGAAAAAATATAAAATAATGAACTAATTAAATATAATTAAAAGCTTGCAATATTAAAATAATGATTATAACAAATTTTTGCATCGCTTTTTTTTTTGAGGAAAAAAACGAAAAACATTATTGACTTATTATAATTTAAATAATGATTATACCAAATTTTTGCATCGATTTTTTTTTTTTGTGGGAAAAAAAATACATTATTGACTACAATATTATAATTTAAACTAATGATAATAAAAATTTCATTAAAAAGATGACGTACATACATACGTAATTTTGTTTCTAGTTCCGGTTGTCATACCATTTGACCTAGCTTTTCGGACAATCGGACAATCATCTGATCCAACCTGGTACACATTTTCCAGGTGCGTTCGTCATATTTTATGAAATTTATTTATCTATAAAAGGGAAATAAGGTGAATAATTAATTGAGTTCCATGAAATATAATGAAGTTGAAGTGAGTATTATAATACAGGACTCAAAAAAAAATCGCAAATATGATGAATTAATAGCCAGTATTTATGAAACTTATTTTTAATACTTGGATTAATAAACATCCTCTGTGGATTATTATAACAAATGTTTGTGAATAATTTATTTTAGATCTTAGATTAATAAATATTTTTTATACCACTAAGTTCTATAAGCGTAATGAAATAGTAAATATCGTAACTTGAATAACTTATTTCAGACCTAGATTATCAAATGTTTTTATATTCACTAAGTGTTGTAAAATATATAAAATTAAATAATAATATTTATAACTCGAATGACTTATTTAAATGCATAACCTTGATAAATATTATTAAAATTTGTAAGCCTCTATATGCTGTTGACCCGGATGTCGAATATGTGTAGTTGAATTAGTTGGTTTTGAAATCAACTATCTTAACTCCTACCATAATGTGCTGTTACAAAACTTGTTAGCTATTGCAATAACAAGCAGTGTTGGAATTAACAGTTGTAGTTTCTATCCAATTTATTGTAAAATTATTGTAAAAAAACGATACTTGATGTCATGATACTTAGAATTTGGTTGATCACTATAAAGAATTTTTGCGAGTGATAGTAGACCACATGATGAAAAGCACGGGAGTCACGTACCTGCGCCATAAAACAAGCATCATCAATCTGCAAAAGGAAACTGATTGAAGTCGAAAGATCTTATATAAACGACACAATGACGTTACATTCATGTTCATTACCGGATTTAACTGGACCGCTGCAGGCATATCCCTGATTAATTAAATTAGCTTAATTTTGTAAAATCACTACTAAAGCATCCAGATTTTGTATACGAACGAATAAAACAATACACTTTGTACTTTGTTCCTGGTAAAACCTTATACATGCATACTAAAAAAATAAATTTCTGCTTCAATATAGTCCTCCTTTGGGTATGACCCTTACCTAGTGATGTGCGATGTCTGAATTTTTTTAGCGTACAGTACGTATAGTTGTATAGTGTGTATAGTATGTGAAATACGTATAGTACACATATGATATATAAACTACCTAATACAAAATTTTGCAAGAAATAAGTTTGCTTAGAAAATAAAAGGCAGTTTCATAAGGGCAAAGTTAAGATATGAATAGTTTTATGAATTGTTCTAGAATATTCAAAAAAATTTTTTGTACTGTACTATACGCAGCACATCACTACCTTTACCCAATGTAAGATTTTGTCACTTTAAAAAGCATCATATATCTTAGAGTTTGGAACCCGATTCAATTTTTTTCACATGGTCAAACCGGTCTTAAAACAGTACAACAGATCCAGACTCTAGATCATCTGATCAGGGCTGTGTAAAGATAATTTCTAAACGTAATACTTAAAATTGGAACAACCAATAAGAGTCAAGATTTTGCAGACAAACGCGATGTATGAACTGAACTATACACTTCATACTTCGTACTATGTTTCTGGTAGACATTTTCATCAAACGTATGGTCCTCTGAAATTACAAACGTAGCTTCATCAAAGCAAGATCAGATCATACAGAGACACTTTCCATCTTTCCATCTGAAGCTACACCTCATTTTCGCAACCCAAGGCATTCCAGGAACGATATCAGGAGTTAGAGTACGTACAACATAAAATGTTTGATATACACCAACACCACCACATCTACTTTATTGTCAGAAACATATCGAACAAACTCATCATTCGTATTATTACCAGGGATTCTTTCCTTATTCAAATGTTTCTAGGTAAGGTCTCTTCTTTTCGCATACTTCATGCATATTTTATTTATACTCGAACTAACTATAATAGATGCTTGTGCAATTTTATTATTAATCTTTACCACCTCTTTCGTTGTTTTATCATTATCCTTAACCTTTTTCTTCATACTGCTTTTTCGACTTCCACGTCTTTTCTCTTCACAAGTATCAACACCATCCACTTATTATTAAATTCAGCAGCTCTTTGATAATAAGTGAAAACCTTCCTTTTGCCGTTTGTCTTCACAGATCAGAAAAATTCTGCATCAACATTATCATCCAGATAAGTATCGTTTTTTCTTTTCTTCATTTCATCACAAAGATTAATGTTTATCTTTCTATTTTTAGATACTTTTACGTAATGTTCAGAACGTCCACTTCTTATTTGATTTGGACAATTGCAAGCTAGATGTCCAGGGCGTCGACACACATAACACAATCATGATCTATAAAGATTTTACCTTACTTGCTCCTTCTTCAAGCCCTTTATAACTTCGATTACCATTTTCATAACTTTCACAACCAATGCCACTAAAAGATTCTCATATTCCATTCTTTTCAACACCAATTTCGTTCAAACTCTTTTGCCACCCATAGCACTTTAAACTTTACCAATGACAGCCAGTAAGACTTTCCTGACCTTGCACTTAGTACAAATACGACTAATACCAATATACTTCTGCAAGTAAGACCTTTCTTTTACCCAGGTCCTTTTATGTCACGTAGTCACTTAGACTACCTTGTCTTCATAGGTTTTGCTATTAAAGTTACTCGCTTGGCAGTACAATGACTGACGTATCGTTCAGGTACTACCACCTATAAGATACTTTACACAGATAAGTTTATTCATTAAGAAATATGCGAGCACACAAGTTCGTTAACACAAAGTTATTTATTACAAGAAAAAAAGCTTTTTTTCTTTTATTATTTCGCTTTGTTTATATATATTCTTCAACTTACATCATAAATTGGTCATACGACTTGACTCTTATATCACTATATATTTCATTATATATCATACTATACTCAATCATTATACTAATTTAATGAATCACAATTACCCGACCATAACATTCGATTACATGCATACCTGATCACTGATCACAGGGGTACCAAAACTCTGTGATACTAAAAAAAAAAACAAACAAACAAAATGACAGACAGACAAACTTAAAACACATACAGTTCAAAGATCCAGCCTAACAATCAGGCACAAGAGAGCTTATTTATTTATTTATTTTTTACCAAGGCCGATGGATCCCGGGCAACCAAACATCACTTATCAGCAGATCCACATCATGAGTACATCACCTGATAAAGTTCGGGAGCCAGAGAAACAACCAAGCTTGTATCGTCAGGCCCAATTATACCATTCCAAAGGAATTAGCATATGGAACTCAGAACAGGACCCCGAAATATACATAGATAGGTCAGGTATGAGTTTGTTTATTTTTGAGGTTTTTTATGCAGATATTTTCTATTTATAGTAATTTTTTTGCTTATTTTTGAAGTTTTTTCTGCAGATCTTTTCTTTTTAAGTAACCTTATAATTAACCTGACCTATCTATGTATATTTCAGGGTCCTCTCAGAATCCCATAAGTAGCCCATCCAGCCAAACTAGCAGCAACATTAAGAAAGCATGCTGTAATTAGCCACCCTCACATTAACACACTATTGGCACCTTCAAGCACCCAATTACACCATGCTAATACTGTAATAAGAGTTACTTCTGCCCCAGAATGACAAGATACTGAAACCTGTTAATAGCCTCAAGCAAATATGAGCAACTTGAAACAGTCAGAATAAATAAATAAGCAATAACTGTGCAGAACCAACAATAGCGCACATAAGCATTCACATCCTTCAACGAGGTGTCAAATAACTATACACAAATGACTCTACTAAGCAATAACTAGCCAATCAACTGTACTGAAGCCAAGCAATGGCATTCGTCAAGCACCACTCCAATCAATGCATAGGCAAATGGCAAAATCAGGACATCTAAATTTTTGGAACACTCTCCTAATTCTGCCATTTTTCTATTTAACAGCCGGCCTGCTTCGAGCAGTTCGAGCAGGCGGGAAACCACCGGCTGATGCTGCTTCTCACTCATTCTACTGTTA
>QKWP01000010.1:607538-718715 GCA_003550325.1 Gigaspora rosea | reverse complement strand
AAAAGATGCTTAAATTTGACTTTTTTGATCAAAAATTAAAAATTATGCATCTAATATCTAAAATTCAAGTAAAATAAAAATAATTATGCCGATTTGATGTATTTTTGGATGCTAAACAAGGTTACTTAGTGCAAAAAGTTAGAATTATATAATAAAAATTTGTGAATTATAAGATTTTATAGAATTTTATTAATAAAATTTTATAAAATCTTATGATTAACAAAATTTTACTAATTAATTTTAACTTTATGCATTAAGTAAAATTGTTTAGCGCCAAAATATACATATAAACATATTCAAACTAAAACTAGCCTGCAGACTTTGGACCAAATCTGGATCAAACTCAGACTTGACTAAAGTTTGGTTTGGGCCCTGTTTGTATATATTATTTGCTTGAATTTGATTTGCTAGTTTAGTATCAGGTGGGGAAGTGGTATCCTCTTAAAAGGTGGAAATCACCTGATAAATGTCTCTACCCTTATTATATCTCTGAAAATTCTCATTGACCTTTAATACCTACTAATAAGGTAGCTGTGCAACATTGTCATACAAAACCAGGAACGGAAGAATTAATAGATCATATTAGGGAAGTACAGTAAATCACATAATTAGAGTTTATATAGGTCCTGACCCCCTTCCCCTAGTGATAGGACTATTGACCAATCAAATTTAAAAAAACTCAAAAACGTCTTTGACCTAAAAATAAGCTACCACCACAATTGACAAAAGTCGCTACATAGTAAAGTCTAATTTTACTAAGAAAATCGAAAAAATTTGATTAAGTAAACTTATTCTGCAGATCAAAATACACTTACTACAAAATTTTCATAAGTATTTGAGAATTTTTTATTAATTGACTTTTGATTTTTACATTTGATGAAAAAGTTAAAATTTTTTAAAAAAATATATTCGACGAAAGTAAAAGTTAAAAGTTAAATAATAAAATGTTCTCCAATACTTATAAATTTTGTAGTAAGTGTATTTTGATCTGCTGAATAAGTTTACTTAATCGATTATTTTTGATTTGCTTAGTAAAATTTAGACTTTACTATGTAGCAACTATCTGCGATTAACTAAAAATCGATTTTCTTCAATATAATTGGCTATTTATACTATATATATATATAGGTTGTGATATTTGGGACCCACCACCCCTTCTAAAAATTACGTGATTTTCTGCTCTTCCCTTAGAAGTTTTAAAATTGAAATGTTTAACAGTGTATTAATACTAATTAATAAATTATGTACATTTAGTTTATATGTGTATAGTACAAATTTGGCATATAAAAATTAACCTCGTATAACCATAAATGCGGGCATTATTCTATTTGCAGTAAAAAATAAAAAAATAAAAATAAAAAAATCTGTTCATCCATCCTGAATTTTGAAATCCTTGTAATGCAAAAAGCAGCAGGAAGGGCGGGCAGACCAAAGTGAAAAAAATATACACCCGGTTACGTACTCTTCCGCCTATTGAGCCTTAATATCATATATAAAAAATGATATATTTTTTGTTATCCTACTTGGTCTTAAAATCGGACTAGAAAGTCTATATGATGGTGTTAATTTTTATATACCAGAAATGCTCTTTAACGCCTTCTACTTATTAAGATCGCTAATTTGTTTTAACATATTCTTCTGCCTATTGGGCCTTAATATCATATATAAAAAATGATATATTTTTGTTATTCTACTTGGTCATAAAATCAGGCTAGAAAGTCTATATGATGGTGTTAATTTTTATTGCTTTAGCACATAATAATCTAACGAAAATATGTCTGCCCCAGTTAAAAAATTTTCACCTATTATTTACTCTGAAAAAACAGAATAAAATTACGAGAAGACAGTTGCTCTCTCCCGAAGCCTATTAATATATTGGGTTACATAGTAACTACTAGCATGTTTTCTGCAAAGACCGGGTTCAAAGCTAGTTGGCTTGCTACAAACCTTTTTTTCTTATAAATTCAAAAAAAAAGAAACCTAATGAAATATGCTATCAGGTTAGGCTATTTCCGTCGATTGACAGATTAAGAGAGAAATAATTAATCCGTGATTCGCCTATAAATAATAGAAATCATATATGTAATATATAGTAAAAAGTGGGGATAAGTAAAGATAAGTTTTTTAGTAAATGTTGGAATCTGGCTGTTCCTCCTTCTAAAAGTTTTTTTCTGTCAAGTAAACTTTTAGTGTGCATCTAATAAAAGCTGTAGAGCTAATTTTTCTGATTCCAATAGTAGTAAAATCATTAAAATTGACACAATATAGCATGGGATATAAGCATTTTAATCTTCGCAACTATATGTTTTTTCTTTGTTTATTTAAAGGAAAAAACATATAGTCGCAAAGATTAAAATGCTTATTTATCATGATATACTAGGTCAATTTTAATGGTTTTACTACCATTAAAATTAGCTCTACAACGTTTATTAGATAAACATCAAAGGTTTAATTGACAGAAAAAACTTTTAGAAGGAGGAACAGCCAGATTCCCATATTTAGTAAATTAATATAGTAATTTCCCCAAAATTTATTATGTAGATCCTATTAATTATAGGCGAATCACGAATTAATTATTTTTATTTGAACAAAAGTTTTCGTACTATTAATACAAACAGCTAAATTGTTTCACTTACTATCAAAAATGGTACTTCAATGCCCTCGATGTGGAAAGAACAACTTTAAAAAGACTCGTAATCATCTTAACAGAAAGTTTAAGTGTAAGCAACCCCAAATATCTAATCCGGTTCAGTCACCTAATCTTAATGTATCCAGATCTCAAACACCAGTACCCAGCTCCCTATCTCCTATAGTCCATGTCCGTGAAAAGGAAGCTACTTATTTATCTATAGAGTATTTGGCCAACTTGCTAGCGAATCCTAAAATAAAAAACAACCCAACTATTATTAATAAAGAGGTTCCAAAAACAGATGCAGAATGGTTTAATTTAATGGAAAAGACTCTTAGTAGATTGCAAAAGAAAACCTCAACTCCTGCAATCATTGACCAAAGGGATGAGTCTAAAGATGATCCAAAAGATATAGATAAAAAAGTGTCTTGGCCGGTCCTATTCCCAGATGATAAAATGCATCAAAAAGTATGGCAAAAGGGAATTCAGATAGCAAAAGATATGTTTAAGATAGATGGTGCTGAATATACATTTTCAACCTAGTTTGCAATAGAGAAAGAGGAAATGTATGAAGCTGAAATGACTAAAGAGCATGCCAAAAAAATTTTAAATGCAATAGATGATGATAGGTTTCTTATAAGGGTAAAATTTATTCGGCCAAATAATGATAATTTCAAAATCATTGACAAATATGAGCCCATATGTGAGTCAAAAAAGGCTGGTAAGAAATTCGTTCCAGGAGGTCCAAATGTTATTCTTACAAAAAAGACGAAACTAGGCTTTTGGGTTGGAATTGATGGAAAGTTTTTTGTTAGAGAAATTCAAATTAAAAGCTCCGATTTTGAAGAACTTACTGCTAATGCAGTCATCTATGGGCTATATAGAATCTGAGAGCTAGATAGTAATCGATTAATGCCAATGAAAGATGGTGCACTTAATTGTGTGGCCCAACGAGTAATAGAGCATTTTGAAAAAGCAAAAAAAGGATATAGGCTTACAAGTATACGTAAACAAAAAATTGGCACATAGGAAAAAAGAATGCGTCAACCTGGTGCTCGGGTAGAGGATGTAGTAGAATTAGAAAGAATACTTAAGAGGCCAATCAAATTGCTTGATATTACCCACGGAACTATTTTTAATAGTGGAAAATATCGAACAGGTAGGTTTGAAGAGATTGAGATGGTAGTTCACAATGGCCATGCATTCCCCAGAAACCAACACTTTCCAAAAGACTGAATGGTTGAATATTATAATGATAATGCATGGACGGCCATTAATAAAAATCTTCAAGGTCCACAAGCAATATGGCTTATTGGACTTGGACTCGGGGAAGGTGAAATATTAGAAGAGATCCAATCAATATCCCAATTTGTCCTAGAAGATGGTCGTACATTTAGGACATGGATAAAGCATACAGATATTATAAAAGCATGTGAAGAATTATTTAAGAACGCGGTAGACTGGCAATTTCAGGAAGGAATAATTAGTGAGAAATAAAGCAGGAGTCCCTAGAATCGCTTAAAATAGTTGAGTTAGCAGAGCAGGTATTTGGTGCTAATTATGCCAGAGGAAAGCTTGCCAATGAGATTAATAATTGGCATCCAACTCCGGCTAGTGTACATGAAATATAAAGCAATCTTGTATTGAACATGGGCATAGAGGTCGATGGAATGCACCAAACTACCAAGTCGGAGAAGTTGTATGCATAGACATAAAGAAATGCTACCCGGCAAGTATGCGTGGTCAAGGAGAGTGTTCACCATAGTTTAAGCGATTTGGACACCCAACACATCATCTTGTTCGAGTAGCAGTGAATGGAGAATTACCACAGGACGATATAACTGGATTTGTGCAGGTAAGATCCTTCAAATTCGTTCCCAATATTCATCAAGCAATTTTTGTTTGGTATGGAAAACATTTTGCTTGCTGAAGTAGAAAAGGATGTGGGAAGGCAAAAGGCTGGACTCCTATCGTACTTCTACGATATCTTCTTGAAGCAGGTATCCTAGAAAGTGTAACTATTGAAGAAGCCATTATTTCTCTTACCAAGCAGACAAAAGTGTGGTTGCCTAAAAATCAGGATATAAGTTGCGCAATCATAGGTAAGTTCACACAAGGAAATAAAGTTGAAGAAAAACGCCTTACTCACCAGGTTGTAATAGATAAAGGTGAACTTGATTTCTTGATCCAGGATTGCATTAAAGAAGGAACATATGCAGGTAGTGATAAATGTCCGCTTGGACATATACTTACATACTACGAAGGCCATCAGCTTCAATATACACATTTGTGAGCCTCAATGTTAGCTTACGCCCATATAAACTTACTGGAAATGCTTCAAAGATTTGGCCCTAATGAAGTAGTAAGAATCGCAACAGATTCTATATATATACGAAGAGAGGACTTATATAAGATCGAAAACATACTGCCTTCTTTAAGCAAGTTAAGCAAAAGATTAGCTATCCCAAAGATTCAGTAAATACTAGTAAATTTCTATGTCTACACGACTGGCATTCATGTGCAGTGTGTAACAACCCATCGTTTATAGAATCGGTTAAAGTATTCCAAAAAACTAAAATGCCTCTAGCGGTAGGAGAATATTTTCCATATAGCAAACATAAACCATTTGTTTACCATGATTGCTTTTGGGATTGGTATGCTCATAAAGGTTTATGGGAAGTTATCTCTGATAAGAAGCTATCTAGCAATACTAGTATAGCCATTACTAAAATAACCGAACCTCTAAAAGAAAAGATTCTTTCAGAACCGATTAGAGAAATACAGCCTGGACAATGGCGTGATAAAGGAGAAAAAATTCATGTTCAGATCCTAATGTTGTATACTGGCCAAAAAATAGGCATTGGGAATCGATTAAAGATATTACCGAAAGTACTGCTCCATCAATTCATGATTCTATTACAAGATCCCGAGTTTCTTATCACAATGGAGGTGGTGGTTCTAGAAATACAACGCATGCAATTCGAATCTTCAAAGATATGAACATAGTTGTTTTCACCCATACAAATGCACTAGCTAAAGATTTTCAAAATGACTGTAAAGTAAAAGCCCAAACTTGGCATAGCTTCTTTAGATGGAATGGTGTGGGAGAATGGACACCTGAACGTATGGGAGAAAAGAAATTTTCATGAGTTGTCATCTGGGACGAGGTATGCACAGTGCCTATGCATATTCTCGAAATGTTTATTGACTACTTACTAAAGCAAAAATGTCAGGTAATCTGTTGCGGAGATGATGCTCAGCCTCCACCATTCTTTGGAGAAATGCATCATGACTGGGTAAAAGAACAACTGAATACTATGAGGAAGTCTTGACTGACTATCAGGCCAAATGCCCTAGATTACAAGAGCTTAAGAAAAAAATGCGATGCAAAATAACAGAGTGCAGTCAGACTTATTCCGTGAAGCACTTCAAGTTGCAAAAAAATGGGAATATCTTGAAGCTGAATGGAAGCCATCAAATCGTATCTTATCAGCACATATACTTTCCCAAAGAATTGCTTCCCATAAATGCTTAGAACTTCATCGAAAAAATATTCCAATGTACTGATCCCGTTAATTTATAGACCAAGAGATGGACGCAAACAGAATTGCCTTGTCCAAATTCCCAGCTCATCTGAAAAGAAAGAGTTAGTAAAAAATGATATAGAATATTTGCCCTTAAATACACTCTCTGACAAGTTCTTAAAAGACATATTAGCAGATAAAAAAGTTATAGATTGGGAACTCGAATACCAATGACCATTCATACTAGTCAAGGAATGACTCTTAAGTCGCCACAACGTGTTTGGGTCATTGATGAAAACCTAGCCTGGGATAATCTAATATATTTGGCAGTTGGTCGCGTAGAATATTTAAGCCAACTCATTCGGGTTGAAGCACCCCCATTACCCCCTGAAATTGCCCAAAAGATTGAGGAGGAAAAAAAGAAAAAACGGCTAGAACACGAATTGAGGCCATCCATTCAGGAAAAACTTATCAGATATATGGGCCAGAACAAAGAAAAAGGCAGTGAATTTGATCTAACAGTCGACTATATCCTCATATTAAAATGTATTCAGAAAAAAAGATGTGCATCATGTTTTATCGAAATGAAATTCTAATGGGATTAGCCAGGTGATATACTTCAGTGGACAGTAGATCGAATCCACAATAGTTTGGGGCATATTAAAGGGAACGTACATCTCACTTGCCTTCTTTGCAACCGAAATCATCGGGTCTAAGTTAGTGCCATGGCTAGACTAGTGATACGGTGCTTATATGCAAGACAAAGGAGGAAAAATCACAGTACTTACATAAATATTATAGATTTTTTTCTGGCTTGAAACATTCCTTGAGAATTATATAAGCTCAAATATTTTTTTATTCAAAAAGAATTATAAAATATAGGTCGGTAATTGTTATCAAAATTGTTGGTAGTATGTGACCTCAAGGTCACAATGTCATGTGATTACTGTGCCACATACTGCGCCCTGATGACATGGTGTCCCAGCTTGGCAGTTAGAAAAATATACTGCGCCATTTCTTCTGCGCAATTAAATTAAGCCCGGACACCGTGTCCAGACTCTACCATATAAGTTTCAGGAGATAAATTTAACCGGATACTAATTCAGCTTCTGCTCAATTTTGATGAGCTTGGACAAGCTTGTCCAGACTCTACCCAATATGGATACTGTGCCCTGGTGACATGGTGTCCCACCTCGGTAATTAGTTTTTTTTTAGATATTTAATATTTATATATATAATACTAAAAAATGGTATGTAAAATATATAATAACCAAGCAAGACTAAGTGAATATTATTTCCAGCATAAAAAGTTAAAAAAGATAGTAAAATCGTTAGAAGAGACTATAGACTGGATAGAGAATTATATAGAAGAGCAAACCGATCTTGAGTTGGTCAAAATACTATCAGATTCAGACTTGCCTTCTTGCAATACTTGTGAGCCGGCTCAGCCAGATATAAATAGTTAAAATATATTTGTTATCAATATATTTTTTTCGAGCTTGCGAGGCTTTCTCATACAAAAAAAGCAGGACAACTGTGCCCGGACATGCATGTTTAGATTTTTTAATCAATAGCTTGTGATTGTTAGTAGATCGATTTATTTTTGGCCCATACTAATCAATTTATGAATAAATAGATCAGCAAATCCGAAACTGTTTTTATATAAAAAGGGTTAGTTGTAAAAAATAAACTATATAAATAAGTCTATTTTCTCACAAGTGAACCGGCTCAAATAGACATGTTTACTAATCCAATACCCCAAAACATTTTATATTTTTCTTTTTTCTCATTTCATTCAAAAAAAGAGAATTCAGAAATAAATGTTTTTTGAACTTGCGGAAAAAACAGATTTATCACGAGAAGCCGGCTCACAAGCTCAAAAAAAGAAATCTAGTAATCAATAAAGGGGTTCACTTATTTTCTGCCTTCGAGTAATTTATCAAGAGAAGGCAGGAATCTAGCAGAAAGAGCTTCTATACAAGAGCTTGAACCGCAAGATCTAGAAAAGTTAACAGTTTTCTCGACAGATAGCTTTACAACTACTTTATTGTATGCACCGTCCTCAGAAGATGTTGAGTCTAGACCAAATCCCATAACTTTAAAAACCTGGATAGAACTGATGGACAGAATAAAAAATTCTTTTTTTTCACAAGCTCAAAAAAAGAAAAAAATGTTTACCTAGCTGTTTCCTTTAAGGAAACATTGCGAGAAGGCAGTCCGGAACCTCCTATATATTTTATTTATTCAGTTTATCCGAAATTTGTTTCCTGTATAATTGGTATATTTGGTATATCCAGTATATCCAGTATAATATATATATATCCTATTTATCTAGTTTTTTCTAAAATTTTTCCTGTATATCTAATATATTCGGTATATCCGATATAATATATGCATTTTATTTAATAAATTATTTTGAAATAATATATTAGATACAAAAAAAATACTATCATGCTTAGGCAACGCATAAGATGTGATGCTCCTTCTTTATCACTAGCTGATTATGATTTTATTATACAATACTGTAATGATAGACCAAGGTCTAAAGTTTTGAATGAGCATATCACAAAAACGTATTTATCAAATTTGGAGAGGCGAGGAAAAAAATAGGGTTGCCTGGGATTAACCGATTTTTTCTCGCAAGCTCGAAAAAATAAATCTGGATTGCCAATCCAGATTACCGATATATCTGGCTTTGAGTGATTTATCACGAGAAGGCGAGAATTTGAAAAGAGAAAATTTAGATAACAAATCAATTTTGCTTTCGAGTGATTTATCACGAGAAGATAGGGAAAATTTGGCTAGCAAACTAATTCTGCCTGAGCCAGTCTCGCGTATGTCGAGAAAGGTAAGGATCTAAATGCATTTTATGAAAAAGAAGCTATTGTGATAAAAAAAATATAGCCAAATATCTGCATATACTAGCTAAGTAAAAGATCCAGCTCATCATAGAATGATAAAAACTTCACACATATCTCATTGAGAACCTCTTTAGCATTGAGAGTATCAAATAACATTTTTTCAAGTTTATCATAACTTATATATTTTTTTTTATTAGGATATTGGTTTCTCCCTTATTATAAACTGAAAGTGGAATAGTAATACTTTTTCCATTAGCTGATGCTTTAAACTCACCCTTTACTATAGGTTCCCAGCCTGCCTGATGTTGCCATCTAGTGCCAAGAATAAATAATTATATATCATTGCCATTATTATCTTTTTCTGTTGGTAAAACTGAAAACTCATCCGAAATTGTTAAGGTATTATTTCCAATACCTATAGTAACAGGTATATCAGAAAAGGTCCCAACAGATTGTTTTTCGCCAACAGCCCCTGTTAGTCTATAAACCTTTTTTCTATCTATTTTTAGCCCAAAATATTTTATAAAATGGTTTGCGATATTTTCAGAAATTTGTTACCCATCTGAACCCTTATCGAGTAATGCATGGGGTATTTCTAAATCATATACTTTACATGAAATTGTAGCATAGTTATTTTGTTCTTTTATTTGCAAAAAGTTTATTTTTAATGGGTCAAGCCAATTTCTATATAATTGGGCTTCTTGATATTGTTTTATAGCATAATTTAGACACGAAGTGTTCGACTTTGTCGAGGAAGAATACCCTCCCATCTTCTCACAATAATTGCTTGAAGTCAAATATGCTGGCATATCTTTTTCTGAGCATGCGAGGAAAAATGGCTCTAAAATAAATTGATACTTTTTTATTATATGTTCCCATACTTTGGCTACTTCTTTATTCATACAATTTTTTGAATGATATGAATAAAATGAGTCTTTCATTTCGGGGAATAATTTACCAAGATCCGTATATATTTCTGTTAGAATTTTTTTAGATCATTGAGAAATATATCTTGTTAAAATATATTTAACCGACTCTAAAAATATCTGATTTTCATTAATAGTTTTTTTTACTAGTTTTTTGGATTTCTTTTTTATAGAAGACTTAGAAACCCTGTTTTTTTTTTATATTAAAACAATTAGTTTCTCTAGACTCAATCTCACTATTTTCTTGGTCGCTTTCTTCTTGGCTACTTTCTTCTTGGTCGCTTTCATTAATTATAAACTCTATATCATCTTCTGATTGGCTTTGGTCTATATATTCGTATTGGGAGCTAGTAATATTATTAATCTTTTTAGTCTTTTTAACTTTGGGGCAATTCTTTTTTGTATGGCCGGCTTTTCCACAAATAGAACAGTATCTTTCTATTTTCTTTGATTTTGTTAATTTTTTAGCTATAGGCTTTTTTGTAGCATATAATTTTTTGATTGTATATTGTAATTCGCATAGCCTAATCTTTTATATAATTCTTCTTCGATGAAATTTTCTAAAGCATCCGGATCTCTAGATGCTTCGTCAGAATACCCCAGTCTTTGGGCTATCAAATCTAAATGGTTATACGCTTTTTTATATATAGTTAAATTTTCACTAGGTATTGTATTGGATAAAATTATAGGAACCAATGAATTGTTATTAACCCCATTATATGTAAAGGTAGAAGGTTTTCGCTCAAGCCATGTGTCCTTAACAGATATAAAGAAAGCATTTATATCTGCTGGATTCGTTATTTTTACTTTTGTAAATAATTCATCAGGTAAGTGAGTCCATAATATAGCCAATGCGTCCTGGTTATTATTCGGTGTTTGTAATAATAATAGACGAATTCTGTCTTCATAGGTTTGTGGAGTGTCAGTGTGGTTAAATTTTTCTTGTGCTAATCTTGATAAAGAGGCATTGCGTGATCCTATTGTTTCTTCATGATATTTATGCTGTAACCAAGCTAAAAATCGTGCTGGAGTATCAATATTTGTACCTGCAGGGTATTCAGCTAGGACAGGTGTATATTTACTAGACATATTAGATTTTAAAATTTCAGCTTTTATGGCATCATTAAATCCAGCAACAGCCAATGTACTTCCATATGAAAAAACTTGTACTACTCTATTATAATATTCGTCAGGAGGTTCCTGACCTATATATTGGGGAATTTGAGCCATCAATGGGGATAATGAATACATAACGTCTATTAAGGTTGCCATGTTTGCTATATTATTATTCTGTAGCACAAAAATTTGTTGATTTAAATTATTAATTAATTGTTCTGAATTTCGGGCCCGATTTTTCCACTTGCCCCACTTATTTTGTAATTGGTAATAGGTCTGTCTGTTTCTCAGTTTTAGTGCAAAGCTTTCTATAAGCAATTCTGATATCCGTCTTTTTGTGTACTGATTGTAATTCGCCCATCAAGTTCTCGAGATTTGAATATATTATGCTGTGTTCTGTGGGCCTCATAGGCCTGGTGGAGAAGATCATAGTCATTTTGAAGCGTAGCTAACTGGGTTTGTAAATTGGCAAACTGGGTCTGTGGATTGGCTAACTGGGTTTGCAAATTTATTATCTGGGTCTGCAAATTCGCTACTCTATTTTCGGCATTGATTGCTCGGGCATTTGCTCGTGGATATATTTGTAGCACCAATCTCTCAAACCTATTTCCAGCATCAGAAATTATATCAAGATAATCTTCAATGCCATCTATTATAGGTGCTATTGTAATTGGACTCTGAAAATATTGTCTAATGCTATCAATCTCTCGCCAAATTCTATTATTTTGGATTGTGTCTTGATTTTCAGGAAGAGATAATGTTTGGGAGGATCCTGGTTGTTGTGCCATATCTTGAAAATTGTTTTCTATATATAATTTTTCGAGTTTGCTAGAAAAGCAGTCTATTTCTTCCTGAAAAATAGCTAACCATTTTTCTAAATAATCTATATAATTCCCTTGATTTATAGAATTTTGGAGTGTCTTTTCTAACTGTTCTTTAAGATTAGAAATTTCTAATCTTAATGGGTCTAGCTCCTCAATCCGAATTGAGATTTCTTTTTCAAGATAATTAATATAATCCTCTTTTGAGTCCAGATCCCATTGTAATTTGCAGACCCGATCTTGTATTGCTAATAAAGTACCTTTAAATTTTTTGATTCTTTTACTTATTTTTTCTCACAAGCTAGCCGGCTCAAAATGTTGTCTATTCCTATAATACAAATAGATTCTGGAAATGTTCGTGAACTAGATATATCTATTGCCTTGCGTAAAATTTATTACCATCCTAATGGTTATCAAAGAACCATAAAAAAATTGTATGAAGCTTCTCTAAAAGCCAGATATGATTTTTCTATAGATGAGGTATGTAATTGGCTTGAAAAACAGGCTTTATATCAGATTCATAAACCCCGTCCAAGATTTATTCCTAGAGCCTTATTTAATAGTATACAAATTCCTAATGAATGCCATCAAGCTGATATTCTTTATATGCCACATGAATGAATTAATAATATAATTTATAAATATTGCTTATGTATAGTAGATGTGGCTTCACAATTTAAGTAGGCAGTTTCTTTAGCTGATAGGTCAGCTTATTCTGTGGCCAAGGCCTTTAAGAAAGTTTATAGTAATTCCAAATGCCCTCTTATTTGGCCTAAATTATTAATGGTCGATCCCAGTTCTGAATTTAAATCTGATTGTAAAGAATTAATGGAAAAATATAATGTTAAAATTAAGGTTGGCATGTCTTATAGAAGTCAAGGTATTGTCGAAAGATTTAATCGTACTTTAGCCGAAAAATTATTTCAGTTACAGGATGCCTCTGATTTACTATTACCTATATCTAAAAGATCGAGAGCTTGGGTAAAAAATCTTTATATAATTATTGATAACCTTAATAATTCGGTTACTAGATTAATTGGCATGGCCCCAGTGAAAGCCATAAAAATGAATCAGATTATTTCAGCATCTTCTAAGTTATGCAATGGGCCCATGGGCTTTGATGAATTCAAGCTATCTTATAATTCTCTTGTAAGATATTTACTTGAACCGGGTGAGCTAGAAGGTGGGCATATGCGAGCGACTGATATTAATTGGTCTCCTCAGATTTATTTTATCCGTGAAGCTTTGGTACAAAAAAATCAGCCTATATTATATTGGCTAAAAGATAATGATGGCAATAGACCGAAGCGGTCTTTTGTTAGGAAGAACTCCAAGTTATTCCTTCTGACACGGAATTACCACCCCAGTGGGTGCTTACAAATTAAAAATTTTATGATATGAAAGATGTTTGTGGAGTGCTTCAAGTTAGTGTTCCTCGTCTTTTATAAATTAAATTTCTAATTCATGAAGTTTAAGTATTTCATTTACTTCTTCTGTAGACCTTTTATGTATAACCTCTTCTTGGTTCGCAAATAAGAAATATAATTTATATAATTTTTCAAGACTCTGATACACTTCTTCATTATACCAGTCTTTGAAATCCGCCATTCTTTCATTATAGGCTTCTTCATTTGGAGCTCGTTGCTTTGCTACATATCTGCAATGATCATCTGGATCTCTTTTACGTTGCATGATTTTTAAATAACCCACATATGTCAATCCCATTTTGTCATATTTTTTCTTGCCTTGACTATATGCTACTTTGATTACCTCAACTAATGCTGATTCGATATCTTTATAGTTGACCATTTTGTATAAGTATTGAATGTCGTTTGTATTAATATAGCAAAAACTTTTGTTTAAAATAAAAATATTTGGTTCTTATTACTATGATAGACGAATATTTTTGCAAGCAAGCTGGCTCAAAAAAGTGTAGTGAATATTTTTGCAACTATTTACTCAGGTCTGAAAATATCTGTAGGCGTACCTGCTGTCGATCTGAAGGTTGCTATTAACATTGGAAAGCTAGGAAGCGTTTTTCTTGAAGGTTTGTAGCAAGCCGACTAGCTCTGAACCCGGTCTTTGCAGAAAACATGCTAGTGGTTACTATGTAACCCAATATATTAATAGGCTTCGGGAGAGAGCAACTGTCTTCTCGTAATTTTATCCTGTTTTTTCGGAGTAAAAAATAGGTGAAAATTTTTTAACCGGGACAGACATTTTTTCGTTAGATTATTATGTGCTAAAGCAATAAAAATTAACACCATCATATAGACTTTCTAGCCCGATTTTAAAACCAAGTAGAATAACAAAAATATATCATTTTTTATATATGATATTAAGGCCCAATAGGCAGAAGAATACGTTAAAACAAATTAGTGATCTTAATGAGTAGAAGGCGTTAAAGAGCATTCCTAGTATATAAAAATTAACACCATCATATAGACTTTCTAGCCTGATTTTAAGACCAAGTAGGATAACAAAAAATATATCATTTTTTATATATGATATTAAGGCCAAATAGGCAGAAGAGTATGTAACCGGGTGTATATTTATTTCACTTTGGTCTGCCCGCCCTTTCTGCTGCTCAAAATAAAAAATCAACTTTTGTATAGCCTAATAAAAGAACATATCAAAATCAGTAACGAAATATAACATTAGGGAGCTTCCAGAAATTACGTAATTTTTGGGTGGGTGGGTGGGATCGCCAAAATATCAGGTTATAATTCTGGTCAAAATTTTATAATTCTGGCCAAAAGTATAAAATTATAAAATTATTGATAACTTTTGATCTACTGGACCAATTTAGATAATTTAACTACCAAAATGCTCGTCTCGGTGAGATGATTCTAACAAGCCCAAAATCGTTAAAACCTAATCATAGGATCCCAAGATCGTTCAACTTTTGTGTAATTTTAATAGTGATTTTTTAGATCACTAAAAAATTTCTTTAGCATTGAATAACTTTTGATTCACTGGTCCGTTTTGGATGATTTAACTACCAAAATGTGCGTCTTAGTGAGACGATTCTAACAGGCCCAAAATCGCTAAATTCCAATTACAGGATCCCAAGATCGATAAAGATTTGTATTGTTATTAACAATACAAATCTTTATCAATCTTGGGATCCTGTAATTGGAATTTAGCGATTTTGAGCCTGTTAGAATTGTCTCACTGAGATGAACATTTTGTTAGTTAATTCATCCAAAATGGACCAGTGGATCAAAAGTTATTCAATGTTAAAGAAATTTACTTAGTGATTCTAAAAAATCACTATTAAAATTACACAAAAGTTGAACGATCTTGGGATCCTGTGATTAGATTTTAACGATTTTGGGCTTGTTAGAATCGTCTCATTGAGACGAACATTTTGGTAGTTAAATCATACAAAACGGACTAGTGGATCAAAAGTTATTATCAATTCAAAAAATTGGACATATAAATAATTTTTAAAAAAATATAAGGTAGATAGGGTAATTTGACGAACTTAACAATGCGATCAAGTAAACTTTTTACTAATCAATGTAAGACTTTTGATAATTAAAGGCATGAATCTATGCCATATTTAAAATAGATCTACAAAAAAAACAGAGGCATGACTAAACAAACCAGTATAAAAATCATCACCTTGCATACGGTATCTAAAATGTGCAAATTTACGATCAAAGAGTAATTTGACGAATTTCAAATTACGAATAAAAAAAAAATTTACTTCCCTATTTTATTTTTTGGCAACCTTTTTACTTGTAAGAGTTTTCTGGACTCTTTTTTCAGCTTTTTGTGCAAAAGTAGCTCCCGTTCAGCTTTTTTGGGCTGCGGCTTCTTTTTTTGCCTCACTTTCTCTGATTTTCATTCTGCTTCCTTGTTTAACTCATCTAACTAACGCCAACTTTCTTCGCTAGTAAGAAGTTGGGAAAAAGGAAGTGTCTTTCTTTTTTTTCGGAGAAGGAAGATCAAACTTTGGCTGGTCTTCTGTAGTAATTTGTGAACTTTCTACAGAAGCACGAAAAACTGGGTATTTGAGAGCTGAACGAAGGGAGCACGTCCCAGAATTTTTGTAAGCATCTAGTTCTTCATTTATTGAAGAAATTTGTGACTTCAATAAATTGTTTTCATTCTTTAGTCTCGTATTATCTTCAACCAATATATTAACATTCATTCAGGTGGAATGTTTATGATTTGAATTCGCAAAGATTGGAATTCTTGAAGGCAGTTCGACGAGTTCTTTAGAAGGTTGGCTACATGAAGGTAAAATATTAAATTGTTCGGTTAATAATGAACGGTCTAAATGGTCAGGACTAATAGCTTTCGGGTCAATTGGCCAAATTCCCGTCGCTTTATAGGCGTTACAAATAGCCTGTGGCGTGTAAGTTTCAAGAAAGGTGCGTCCAAAGACTCTTGCGAAGATTTGTTTGGTCACTACCATTCCATTATTTTCATTACTATATTTCTCACAGCCTTTATTATATTTTTGTTTTAGTTTTGTGAAAGGAATTTCTGACAGCTACAAGACGTGTGTAGTATGCAGTGGGAGAGCGTAAAGAAGGATGCCGTTGTTACGGCAAAAATCGACGACCATATAACTAATGTGACTTTTATGGCTGTCTAACATTAACAATACTGGTCAAATTGGAGGGATCGAATTAATAAAATGGTCAAGATACATTTGGAAAAGGTCTTCGCGCATGTATCCTGTACTTGTAAAACCCATTACAGTGCCTAGTGGTGCACCTTCTAGTAAACCAGGAATCATACGAATTCCTTTATAAATAACTAAAGGTGGGACATAAGACCCAGCGGCTGAAATTGTAGATACAACTGAAATATGGTCGTGAGAATTCCCAGTTGCGATTTTATAAACTTGTCTTGAGCCTTTTTTTGCTATAACCTTTTTTAATTTAGGCACAATGACAAACCCAGTTTCATCCATATTCCATATTTGTGCTGCCATAAGGGAATTCTCATTAATAATTTTTTCAAGTTTTTTAAAATGGTCGTCTGCAACAGTTTTATTTGCTTTTGTGCTCGTGCTTGTGATAAATTTTGAGGAATACGAAATGTTAATTCTGGGTGGTTCCTCATGAAACATTCCTACTAGCCTTGACCTGGCCCATTTTTGCCAAAAGGATTACGCGCTTATTTAATCGCAAAATTTCTAGTACACAATGATTAACTCCACTTTTTGTTAAACCAAACCCGAGTTTTTGTATATTAATGCAATAACCGACGAGCTAGTTTTCCTCAAGACTGGTAAAAACGCTGGGTAAACCTGGACATTGAGGGGGGCCACCATTTTTAACTGCTCTCCGAAGTGTAGCTTCTAAAAGACCAAAGTCTTTTGCCAAGCTATTAATACTTTGGGGCTTGGACCCGTAGGGCTATTATCTAATTTTTTAAGCATAGCACAGATTTTTTACCTCTATTAATATAAGCTGGTTGCATATTTGTCTCAAATAATAACAGGATAAAAATTATAAAAATTGAAAAATTATTAAAATTCGAAAAATTAAAAATTAACGAACGCGTGAAAATTTACCAGACATTTATTATTTACAAACAGATGTAGTAGTATCATCTTAGCTTATTTTGTTGTACAAACCCATTCGTGCACTAAAACTGGCCTTTATGCTTTTGTGATATGATTTAGAACAGAACATATATAACTAAGAGTAAAATGACGAATTGATGTAGTTTGCAATCCCGTGATTGGGTTTGAACGATTTTTATACCATTCGAATTGTCTCGAAGAGAGGATTCGAATGGTGTAAAAATTACTCAAATCCAATCTCTGTATCACAAGATATAGCCAATTCTTCTTAATTCGTCAAATTACTCCTATTCGTCAAATTACCCCTTTTTACCTTAAAATTTGATTGGCTAATAGGGTATCAGGTGTGGTGGGTAGGGTAAAATTTTGAAATTTATTAGTAACAAAAAATTATGTAATTTCTGGAAGCTCCTTTAGTAAGCTTGTGTATCTATTTCAAATTTTATATAAATATTTGTTAATACTATTACTTATGAGATATAAATTATTTATTTACATTCAATCAGTAATTACAATGCATGTATACACCAGTTTCTTTATTTTTATGCGCAAGTAACAAAACAAATAAGTGATTAATATAATAATAATAAACCTGGGAACTACAAATACCTTTTGTCATGGGATTAAGCAAGTTACGTAAGGTCTTGAATAACTTGGACCTGAGTCAGGATATCAATTAATTTAGTTTGATTAATTATGCAATCAATTTAAAGTGTTAGTTTACGAAACAATGTAGAAAGGGCATCAATAAGGTATTAATTTTAAGGTTATATAATGCAAGTACAACAATAATAGTTTTTAAGAGTCAATAAGATATTAAAGTTAACAACCAACAAATGCAACTTTAATGAATGATTTTATAGTGATGAATAAGATCAATTTGAGTATAATGATAACAGTTAAGGGACATGTCCACATATAATGGCTTAGAATGCAGTTACTTATAAATTTTTTTTTTTACTAGGCAGTTTCGCCAGTATTTTATTAAGATACTAAGTATATCACTACTAATACACTTGTTTACTTCTAATTTGCAAATCTGACATTATCCGGCTGCCTTAACGGTGCCCAAGCAAAAACTGCCGCACTAATTTGAAGATGAGTTTAAAAACTCGAGGCTATGTTAAACTAGCCTAAGTGCCACACCAAAATGGCTTCTTCTCTCCTTCGTATTCTTTTAACTAACAAGGAATTTACTAAGAAAAAGGGGTAAACAAAAAAAGATCAAAGCCAAGAAAGCAAGAATACAAAAAGAAAAAAGAACAAAAACAAAAAATGGAAGAGGAAAACAAAAAAAAAAAACCACATGGTATAGCACAAAGGCTAGTCTAACAAAAAAAGAAAAAAAAAACAATGAAAAAAGAAAAGGAAATACACTATTATAACCCGTGGTAGGTTGAATAAAAATTATATAACAATTGCAACTATTGTAGATCTCAACTATAAAGCAATGCTTTAACTAATATCTTCTTCTAACTATACATCCAACCTCTAATATCCCTAAACCATCTGACTGGAGCAACATCATATAGAGTAGCACCGAAACTATATTCATAAACAAACACGTTACGTGGTTGCATTCTACTAGGTTCCGTTCGAATTTGGAAAAGTAAACACTGCCGATCGTTTGGAGGGGTAAGCCAAATCGCTACTTTTTGTCAAAAATTTTGGAAAAATGGCAGGAAGACGAGAAAGATGATACAAAGGAACCACTTGTAAAAAATTTAAAGGAAAGTGTTGTTGAAAAACTTATTTTTTTGTTGTTCCCATTATATTTTTACAAGTTACTTTATCGACAGAGTAGTGATGGCTCCACCAAAATTTTCTGTACAAGGGTGCCACCTCTTGCCAGTTATCTTGCACTAAAACGCTTTTGGCTTGTATGCCGAATATATCAAAGGAGTCCCCCTAGATAGAAAAGGTTAACCTTTGTAAAAACCATAGGTTATGCGACTACTATTAACGCTGCAACAAAAAACATTTGTTTTTCTTCTGTCGGGAAATTTGGTCTAAGTGATCATCAGAAAGAGTTGAATATATTACTTATAAATCAAATGAGTTGACTTACCCAATTTTATATATTAAATTATGTATAAAAATTATTTAAATTGAATTTATTTAAAAACATACATATAAAAGTCTCTTTAAATTTTAAATATATATTCTTTGGCATTTAATACTCTTTTGTTTAAAGTTTTAGTTCTTAATTTGAAGCAGAGGGGCAGAAATCTTCTACTAAAGTTAATCAATTCTTTACTATGTTCTTTAGGTCAAATGAGTGACTCACTTTATATAATAATATGATTGGCTAAAATAATTTTAAAAATATGAAAGATGCTATTAAGTAAAGGCTTCTTGTACTCTAATTGATAGTTAAATCATCAAAATTGGCTTGGTGGAACCCAAGATACTTGGGATCAAAGAAGAGAACATAAGGATCTGCAAATTCACTATTACACAAAGTATTATACTTTGTGTAATAGTGAATTTGCAGATCCTTATATTCTCTTCTTTGATCCCAAGTATCTTGGGTTCCACCAAATCAATTTTGTTGATTTAACTACCATTGGAATCAGGAGAACCACCTCTTTAACTTTCAATTAGGGCACAAGAAGCCTTTACTTAATAGCATCTTTCATATTTTTAAAATAATTTTAGCCAATCATATTATTATATAGGTGAGTTACTCATTTGACCTAAAGAACATAGTAAAGAATTGATCAACTTTAGTTGAAGATTCCCGTCCCTCTGCTTTAAATTAAGAACTAAAACTTTAAACAAAAGAGTATTAAATGCCAAAGAATATATATTTAAAATTTAAAGAGACTTTTATATGTATGCTTTTAAATAAATTTAATTTAAATGATTTTTTGTATAATTTTACATATATTGGGTGAGTCTACTTATTTTATCTATAAGTCCCTTAACTGATAAGAGTAATGAGGTTTTATAATGTAACTTTGTCATAAAGGTTTTGAAAAATCAATTAAGCTAAAATAATTAAGTAAGATAAAAGCTCACAAGATATTCTTTACCATTAAATTAAATATAAATAACCTTGCCACTATCCTGATTATTATCCTGATTATAAAATACAAAAAAATCCTTAAAAATCAATTCTTATATGGTACCGCATATAGTTGCATAGTTAACCAAACACTATAATTTTTAGCATGCATGGTAATCATTATTGGCATGCATATCAATCTTATGATTTGCTCACCAAATAATTTATAACAACACTTTTAAAAACCATGTGACAACAACAACAACCAACGTGTGAAACTAATACAATAAATTGTTTTTTTTTTTGAACACGGTTAATCCTGCTTTTATTATTAGGAAACGAATATATATTCTGGGTTATTAAGCATTGCCTAAACTACTGAACCCTCCTATTACAATAAAGACTCATCTGGTTACTGAAGTACCTAAATGCAATCTGCCACAGTCAAGATTTTTATCTGATTTATTGTCTTCTAACGCATAGAAGAACCCAAATCATCACCGATAGCTCTTGCTAGCTTTGTCAAGATTGACCCTTTCCTTAATCTTTTTTACCTAGCCTCTAGAATAAAAAGCTAATAGATCTGTACACTCAAGAACAACAAAAATTTATAGAAATAAAGGGCATAAAAAAAAGAGGTGATACTATAAAACCTAAACGAATACCAAAAACAAAAACAAAATATAAAAGAGAAAGATAAAGAAAACAAAGAAAGAAACAATAATTGATGAAAAGAATAAAACTATATAAAAATTATATAATACTCTTCAATTTAGCTCTACTCTAAATTTAGTCCATATTATATATACTAATATATTTTCAGGGTAGAGTTAGCCCTGCAAGTATTTTCTAAAATTTTCTCCAAACGGTCAATACCGATCCTTGTCCTACACGTATACAACACGATTTCTCATAACTTCTGTTCCCAATTCGGAATTGGTAAACAATACAGATCTTTAGGAGCGGGTAAGCTGGATTTCCCACTTTTTTTATGCAGAATATATTTACTAAAAAAAAACTATAGTAAAGTGAGACTTTGGTAGTGGGTATTCGTTTCAAGTTCTTTAGATTTTTCAAGGAGTGTATTTGAAAACCAAAATACTGTTTTCCTTTAAGCTGCTACAAAAAACTTCGTCGACGAAGAAATTTCTCCACCAAAATTCTGTGTTTACTAAAGGCTGCCTGCTTGTTTTCATTCATTCTTCTACTATTGCTTTTGGTTTGCATGCTGAATATATAAAGGAGTCCCTGAAGCGATAGTTGAACTTTATAAAAACCATTTTTTGCAGTGCTTCTTCATCTAACTCCAGTATTTTGATATTTCGTTTGTATGAAAATCTGGTACAAGTGATTATCGGGAAGAGTTGTCTGTTTACTAATACAATAAATTGTAACATTTTCAATTAACTTGATTTATACAGTACATATTTAATATGGCAGTATAATTCTTTGAAAAACTTTTAAATAATTACTTTGAACTTCTTGATGACAAAGAAGTTTTTAATATAGTTATTAATGCTAACAAATCTTCAAACACAGAGCACATTCATCAATTTAAGATACAGATCTTTATATTTTCGTAACAAATTAGCAAAGATCAGTAAAGTTAAGAATAATATTAAAATGCTTGATTTTAAAAATATTACTAGCCAACAATTTGGAGTTATTGTCAAGTAAGTTATTTTGTATTATAGTTTTTAAGTTTATTGTCTGAAGGACATTACAGATGGAGCAATAGTGATCCTGATATCTGTGTGTTAACAAATTCCTGATGCTTATTGGCTGGATCAGGTGTAATATAAAATAAAACAATCAAAACAAAGAAAACTGATGCTTATTGGCTAGATCAGGTATAACATAAAAACAACTCAATTTTATATTTGTTCTTTGGACTTTGAATGGAACCCATTTTTCTAGTATTAAGGTACAAGAATAAATCTAAAATATGAAAATTTCATAACAGATATATCTACGGAAGAATAGTCTTACTTGAAAATAATGATGGTTCATTTATTTTTGAACTTATTGTTTATGAATTTTTTTTTAAAGAATTGGCAAAATACTTTGAAACTCATTTTGTTGAATCAAAAGCTCATTGGCTTACTACTATTTATCAAAAAAGTTGCCAAATTGAAAAATTTAAAGAATTACAAAAATGATGCAATAATATTGTGGTAAAGTATCCTGATAAGATTTTTGATTCAAAATAACAAAAATAATTATTATTCAGAACTAGTGTTCTGCAAAAGATCCAGGTCCAGTCTGGGTCCAGTCCAGTCCGTTAACGGACTGAGTTTGGACCCTTGATTTTTAAGATTCGATTCAGACCCACAAGAAGATCCACCCAGTCCGGTCTTAGAATAACACTTAATGCTGATTGACTAATTAGAATTTTTTTACAGATGAAATATCATATTTCTGTATCCAGCCGGTGATATATATATACATACTCACATATTTGTAATATTTACATTAATCACTGGACCTTGAATTACTGTATCATTTTGAATCTATTATCTGTTATAGCAAAATTATATAAATAAAGTCAGACAAAAATCATTCAAAAACAACAAAACAGCTTATTTTTTGTTTTTTTTTAGCGAGGCACTTGGTCTTAGTTATTTAACAACTTTGTATCTATAAATTTTTTAAATTTCACGATTCTGGGTCAGACCCAGATCTAAGTGATATGAGTTGGACTCTAAATTTAGATTCGAATTGGTGTTCAGACCAGGTACAGATCTTTAAAAATACCTGCCCAGTTTGAATTATGCGGAACACTATTCAGAACGGAATTTAGACCTTTTTATAAAAAGATTATTGGGCAAAATTAGTATTTTGAGTCAGTTTTTAGATAACACAAAGAAGTTTTTATTTATTTCATTTACAATGCATACTAAAGTTATAGCACCAAATTTAAATATAACAAGATTATAATTCTAAACCATTCACAATTACTAACTAAAATCTAAATTTATTACATCTAAAAGTATCAACGTTAATGCCCAATATCTGCAAAAAACCAATAAACTGAGCATGCAACAATTGTAAGTGTTAAAACAATTATGTAAACCTGCACAATTTTATATAGCTAACAAACAACATAAACAATAATCGCAGTGCCAATAGTAAAATGTTATAAAAACAAGCCCTATATTAATACAATTTCGAATCAAGTTCAAAAAAATCTTAAGTGACTTGTTACACAAACAATAATCTAAATGGATTCCCAAGTAAAACAAGTAAAAACAAGCTACAATGTTAACACATAAATACACTAAATCAAGAAAGCACGATGATAAACAATTAAGTTAATGTACATATAAAAAAAATTAATACTGTGAACACATACCGCAATATTATAGAATCCTTTAAACATCAATCCCTATCATAATAAACAGTAACTTAAAGGTCAACACGCATGGCACAAGGAAATGACCATCCAATCAACAGTACTAATTGTAAAACAAGCCCCCATATTCATACAATTACAAATTAAGTTCAAAAATATAAATTTAGTACCAATATAAAATAAAAAAATCTTAAGTGATTAAATATACAATCGATAATCCAAATGGAATCCTGAGTAAAACAAGTAAAAACAAGCTACAATATTAACGCATAAATCAAGAAAGCACAATAATAAACAATGTACACATAAAAAAATCGATATGGTGAACACATACCATAATATTATAGAATCCCTTAAATATCAATCCTTACCGCGATAAACTTAAAGGCACGTAATGTAAACTTGAAATACTTACTTAAAAACTACCTGAAATGTCCTTTTTGAAGGGGTAACCATGCACGAATAGCACGTATGTACGTACAAAAGCCATATCAAACCGGATTAATATAAAATGCAATGTTATATGAAAATATAATCAATCAAAAACTGTATTTGTTCACATAATTTCACTCTTCAGATAACTATACACTACATTGCACTCCATTCCTGGTAAATATAAAGTGACTCGATACACGATCGATAATCCAAACAGAGTCCCGAGTAAAACAAGTAAAAACAAGCTACAACGTTTACACATAAATCAAGAAAGCATGATAATAAACAATGGACATATAAAAAAATCATTATTGTAATCACATACCGGAATCCCTTAAACAGTAACTCAAAGGCAGGAAACGTAAACTTGAAATACTTAAATAGTCCTTTTTGTATGGACAATCATGTACAAATAGCACTACATACACAAAAAGTCATACAGTATCAAACCAGTTTAATATAAAATGCAATTTGGAACATCGCATTCCACAATGTCATGTGAAAATATAACCAATCAAAGAACCGTATTTGTTCACATCATTTCACTCTTCGGATAACCATGCACTTCGTTGCACTCCGTTCCTGGTATTTAGAACTATATTCATTGAATGTCATTAAAATAAACATTATTATGTATGTTGTTTTAAAAAATTGGGCAAAAAAGAAAAATTTAGGGGGTTTTTTGAAAATTTTGGGTCGGCGGTAATGCTAAACAAAAATTTACTTTGCGTGGCCTAATAACTTTTTTTTTTTTTTTTTGCCGCTCTATATGGAAGCAATTATGGCGATATAGATATAGTAATAACAGAATATTAAAGGTTAATACGTTGTAACTCATAAAAAAAAAAGTCCTCTAAGAATTAAAAATTTTTAATTAAAATCAGATATACTATCAAAAACAATCAAATTTCGCCAAGGTATAGTTATCAAAATTATCAAAATTTGTCAAGGTATGATAATAAAAACCATCAAAATTTGCCAAAGAATTTGGTTTGTTAAAACGTGAACATTTATTGTTTTATTTTTTTTAAAAAAAGAAACAATATTAGTCTTGATTTTGAATTAGGACTTAATTAGGCATCGCACACTGCGATGTGCTTGTATATCGCAACCCAACGATCCCAATTAAATTTAAAGATCAGGTGTAACGTGAAAATTTTCTTTGTGTAACAAAATAAAGAAATTTTTCTAAAATTTGTAATATCAAAAAATTTCATCTACTTAACCACCTTTCACTCTCTAACAAAAATTCCTTGCAAAATTTTGGTATATACTATCATCCACTCTAACTTCTAACACTAACCCTTACCCTTACCCTTACCCTAACCTTATATTAATTTTTTAAATTTTTGTTAAATAGAAAATTTGTCACATGGATCTACAAATTATTATGTTTACATATTGTGTGCGATGAATTAGCATATCGCAGGGTGCGTTGCATATATTTATCCTTTGAATTACACCTGATCTTAAATTTTATGTTGCAAATATGTGTGCTGGCAAGGGAAAAAGGCCATTCAGGATTTAAATATATTATATTTTACTTGAAAGTCTGAACGGCCTTTTTCCCTTGGCAGCACTCATATATTAAATCTAAATTGCAAAAAAAAAAAAAAAAAATATTGAAAACTTGGTATTTTACAAGAAATGATTCATTTAACAGCATAAAAAATTTTCTAATAATTGTTGACAGGAGCATGGTTAAAAGGCCAATTAGTTGGTCGATCGAATTTTGTTATATGTGATATATTATTATTATAACTAGCACGAATAAGGCTTTTACTAAAGTTCTGGATAAAGAAATTGACGAACTATTGGAATTAATAGGTTGATAATCTTCAAAATTCTTAATGTTTGGCCATAAATTTATTTTTTTTGAAATTTTTAGCTACAAAAAGGAAATTTTTTAACAAATAAGTTTACTCTATGATAAAATTGGTTCAATAACATTTTTAATTTAATGAGTATCGGCAGTTTCATTGGTAGAATTTTGTTTAATCTATTTTTTTGCCGTGCATTTTTTGCGCGGAATTTAGGATAAATTTTGGGTATATTTGGGGCAATTTTCATTTATTATTTAGTGCGTGATTACAAAGAGTATTTATTAATTTAGTTTATGCAAAAATTCGCTACAAAAGCTTGTTTACGAAATGTTTACGCGGCTCAGTCACGACTGGACCGACTGAACCGGCTAAGCCGGCTTCAACACTAATTTGTAGTAAAATAAAATTTAACAATTCTGAATTCTAACTGGGCTGGAGCGGAATGGAACAGAATGTAATGGTGTATTAATTTAAGGTGATGTCCGGCTCTAGCCCCTGTAATGATGATAATGCTGACTTTGTTGACCCCTGTAGAAATTAATTAATCAGAAGTCTAATCATTAACGTCTTCGATAAATAAAGTCAACTACATATATGATGATTAATAAAATTATAAGTAAACTATATGATTAGTAATTTGAAGTCTTCTACGTAAAATGCGCGCATTAATAAAATATGCTTAAAATATATATTCAGGTGTTTTGCTAAAAAATTTTAAATCAAATTTAAGAGCCGAAGAAATAAGGTCCCAGCCCTATGAAACGTCGCCGTTTTATTACTAATTTATAATTGGAGTGAAAGTTCTATATATTGTGTACTAGATTTGGCGATGTCCGGCTTCCGACTTGTAACGATGATAATACTGATTTTTGTCGACCCCTATAGAAATAAATTATTCATTTTTTTCAATTATACTTGAATCATTCTTTTTTGTTTAATATATTGGGTCTTTGCCTTGAAAACGACCTTATGGGACTATGTAGATCTTATGAATAAAAATTAAAATTTCTAGCTATCCAATAATCCAATTCAAATCAACTTTTTTTTATTTTGTAGAGCTTAGTGAGTTTTACAAAATAAAAAAAAGGGTTGTTTGAATTGGATTACTGGGTGGCTAGAAACTTTAATTTTTATCCATAAGATCTACATAGTCCCGTAAGGTCATTTTCAAGGCAAAGACCCAATATTATATTTTTTTATTTAAATTCACTACTCGAAGTTGGACCCATCATTAAATGATAGGTTAGATTTAATCACTTTTAACCAATTTTAGTAGATCATGGCTCCATTATCCGTTTTCATATTAAATTTAACGGATATTCGACGGATTTTACTATTAAATTTCGTAATCAAGTGATAACTGATCCAATTTCTATATTTTGATGATGGCCATTTACGGATTTATCAAAATTCCACAAGATGTGCGAGATGCAAAATAGTGTTGAATGAAATGATAGTCTTATGAGTCATAACCAATTATCAGGTGTACATGGAAATTAAAATAATCGAATCAGGCAGTCATTTTAACATCTCATTATGATTATTTAACAACTTTAAATAATCATTCTAATAGTTTTTTCTGGTTAGTGTTAAATAATCATTCTAATAACTCTTTATGGTTAGCGATAAAAAATCACTTCATTCTAATAGCTCTTTATGGTTAGTTTTAAATAATCATTCTAATGTTCTTTTATGGTTAGCGATAAATAATCATTATTGCTGTGAAAATGATCATCCTAACGGTTCTTTATTGTTGTGTTTGATTCGTGAGAAATTTGATCAACTTTCATCAACAAAAGGCGATGTTTAATTGATAGATATCGTCATAATGAGTTTATTTATAAATATGTATTTGCAAATTTTTCGTACCCAAGAGTTTAACATACTGAATAATCTCTAACAATTTTCAACATAAGAATTGAAAAGTATAAGTATATAATGGAGATTAGTTTAATGGCATTCCTATAACTTTAAGAATTATCAAAAATTTGCGATTAAATTTTTATTTTATTATAAATTATTTGATGATGATATAAGTTATGGTACTAACTTTTATTTAAACTCAAAACCTAATACATAAGTCTCAGCCTATGAAATCGCAGTTTTATTACTAGTAATTAATTGCATTATTAAACATTAATCTAAATCGTGTGATTGGCTAATTTTATGACGATCCAACAAGTTTATCCTATCCCAGTAACTTTTATTTCCTGTACCCACGAGTTTTATAGAAACCGTAAAATGATAAAATTATATTCTAATAAAATATAACATTAAATAAATGTTTAATGCGGTCTGTGAATTAGTCGTCATGACGAAGATTTATAATAAGACAAAAAACTATTCTTAGGTTTAATAAGTTTAAATTATAGTAGCTTCACTTATACTGCAGTATTAATCATTTACGAGAGTTAACAAAGGTAGTACCTCGATCCTATTCTTTAATTAAAGGCCATTCAAATCGAATCTGAATACTACTTTGTATATAACTTGACTCTGGACGAATCTGGGTTCAATTATTCAATCCGTATTCTATATGAATCGGTTGGCAAACGGCTAACGGCAATTGGCTAATATTTAAATTCGGTCAAAAATTTCTAATTTACACAATTTTAAAAAAGACTATACTGTATTAGAAAGTTGTTACGGTTTTATTATAAGGTATTAAAATAAATTATAAGGTATTAATAAATAAGAAAAAAAAATTTTAATCTTTATTTTTTTTTAACAAATAACCAGATTTTTGTACATTGCAATATTGATTTCTATATTTAATATCTACATTTATTAAAGTTTTTATCGATCGACAGTAAACTTTACGTACATACGCATACGTGCTGATATTATCTTGTAGCGGCACTTATCTTAAGATATATTGATAGAAGTTATTTGAAACTATTTTTTTTCAAAAAAAGAATTTGTATGCTTGTTATATTAATAATATTAGAGTATATAGTATTTGTCATAAGCTTATGCTAAGAAAAAAATAAGTAATTTGTAGCGATCAGGTATTATTCAAAAAAGATAATATTTTAATAATACTTTTAACATTTTTACACAGATTTCTATATTTATTATTTACTGATTTAAAAAATTTATTATATTTGGATCGACAGTGATCTTTATGTACATCGTACATACTGATTATTCTCGCTCGGATTTCATATTAAACACTCTCTTTATTAGAGATTATGAAGATACAAAATGGGAGTAGTGCTGCACGCCATCACTTTTCTCTTCTACTATTACATACTGTGCTCATAACAACTCATAACAACTCTAAGTATACTGTGCTCATAAATAACTCTATGTACGTGATATGTCACGTGACGAAGCATAATAGAGGATCGCCAACACTAAGGTATGGCGCATTTTTTTTTTTTTTTCAATAGCGAGTCCAAGCCCACGCTTATGGTGCGGCACATTCAACTCATTACAACATCAATTTTTATAACAGCGAGTTTGAGCCCACGTTATGGTACGGCGCATTCAACTCAATTCACATGACAACACCAACGAGTTCGAGCCCACGCTATGGTGCGTCGCATTCAACTCGTTACACATGACAACAGGCAGGGCGTTAGGTGCTAGGTGCAATGAATGAGAGAGGGCGGGAGGGATGGGAGCCAGATCATAATCGGGCACCGAAGAGAACAAGTGACAAGATAAGCGAAGAAAAAAAGCACTGAGATTCACCATTTACTCCCACATGTATCTTTATAATCTCCGCATATCTATAATCTATCACATGCATCTATAATCTCCATTGCATACAATCATATGCTATTACCTTTTTCATATAAGCCTCAATTTCATATAAGCCACAAATCAGGTTATCCTCGCGATAATAACCCTAGCGTGACTTCGTCAACGCATAGGGCTATTGCAACAGGTACATATGTTAAGACACAGTGGTGGCAGCTATCCGAAAATATTTTGTATCAGCATACATGTTATGTCAAATAGCATTTACTTTAAGCTATATTATTAGTTAGTTAGCGATGACTATGTAAAAATAAAAACTTGTTTTTTATCAAAAAAAAAAAGTATGCACGTTATTACTGACACGTATCGGAGTTACATTTGTCTAAGCCATTATAGTGGCAGTTGCCTTAAAATCTCTTTCAAAAGGGGAAAAAAGTATATACAATATTAATGGCATTTATCCTTAACCATAATAGCGCTGTTATTCGATAATTTTTTTCTTTTTTAATTAAAATAAATAGTATAATTAAGAATGGGAAATAGTAGAGTAATAGAGTATATAAAAACACCATGAATTTTTTTCCTAATTCGTAATGGTAGATTTTACCAAAAAAGAGGATTCATGGTAAACGTTTTGTCGATTATTGATCATGAATTTAACAGGGGAATATTCTAATAAAAAATAAATAAATAATTTTAACCAAATTTGTATTTAACACCGCATATTTTTCGAATATAGTAAAACATTCAGTTTGTTCTGTACTATACGTTAAAATTTTATTATATTTGGTTCTACAACGATCTTTATGTACATCGTACATACTGATTGCAACGGGCATATATACTAAGACATAGTGGCGTAGCTATCCGAAAATATTTTGCATCAGTATATACGTTACGTCAAATAGCATTTATTCTAAGCCATATTATTAGTTAGTTAGCGATGATTATGTAAAATAAAAAAAAACTTTTTTTTTATTTATCAAAAAAAGAAAAAAAGTATACACGTCATTACTGATACATAGTGGAGTTACATTTGTCTAAGCCATTATAGTGGCAGTTGCCTTAAAATACCTTTTTTTTATTAAAAATTAAAAAAAAGGGGAAAAAATACATACAATATTAGCGGGATTTATCCTTAACCATAATAGTGCGGTTATTCAAAAATCTTTTTTTAATTTAACTAAAAAAAAAGTGGCATTTATTTTGAAATTCCAAAAAAAATAGTATAAGCCAAAATAATGTGGCTTTTACCGAAAAAAAATAGCCAAAATAATGTGGCTGCTTATCCGAAAAGAAAAACTATATATTTAATTCAAATTCATAAGGTAGCGGGTGGGAGTACTCTAGAGTAATTTAGACATGATAAGAGCATCGAATTTATAGTGTGGAAAATAGTAGAGTAATATATATAAAAACACCACGAATTTTTTTTCCTAATTCTATAATGGTAGATCTTACCAAAAAAGAGTATTCATGGTGTTAGCCCTGCCGATCTGGCCCGGGTATTGTAAGTCACGAGATATGCATGTAGCTGCCCCGAAATGTCAGATCTGCCAGAAATGACAGATCAGATGGTTATGACATATCGACCTGATATCGCAGAAATCAAAGTAATGGCATTGATCGAACATTTATAGCAGAAATGCCATTTCCTTTTAATATAGACCCTTTATTATAAACATGGGCGATATTCGCTCCACTTTGTAGGCATGTTTGCCATGATCTTTTAATATATTAATAAAGGACACTACAATCGATTCTAAACTACATCATACTCTCTTTCGAATTGCCAAATCACACTATAAACATAAAACCCTCTCGCTTGTATAAATACTAACAACTACAACACACCACTGCACAGTCCCGTGTCTCTGTGCTCACGTGACTCCCTGTCGATAGTTGCCTCATTAACATCGATTTCTGAGAGGTACTTCGTGGGTTAACAATTGGTGGTAACTGTGAGATACGTAACAAAAAATCTAAGTCAAACTTGTAAGGAGAATTCTGTAGAAGTAAAAAGACTGCTCTGTTTGAGCTGTAACAATTAACTCTGACTCTGTGTGAGTTAGAAGGTTGCTCTATGTGAGCTGGAACTCTGTGTGCGAACTCGAACTACTCTGTGTGAGCTGCAGATTCTGTAAGAATACCCGAAGTATTTGTTCTGTGTGAACAGTTAAAACGAAAACAGAAGAACTCTACAATGAAGAAAGAACTCTGAAATCGAATGTTACTCTCTAAACACCTATGGCGAGGATGTCCTCGATGTCAACGACAAGGCCATTATATTCTTGAGTGCCCGAGTGTTAAACTTTTGGATAAGAAATGCACCATGCTAACTAGAATACTTACCCCAGAACAAGGCGAAGAACTCCAGGAATTAATCAATAAAAATCTTGGTGATCCCCTCAACGACGAACAGATACCTGTGGCTCTAGATTTATACTGGAAGTATTGATATATATTATTACAAAAGATAAAGTACTTAGTGATCTAATGCAAAGAGAAGGGTATAGTATAGTAAACGACGGTTAAGTGAACAGTCAGATTTTGAATACGACTACAGATTCGAAGCCAAAAAGGCTAGGCGTAGGGCATTTAGATGTTATTAAAAACTAGCCAAATTGGAGAATGCTGACGATACGAACAACCCATACGATGATGACCGGTGCTGTAAAAATAATAGTAAATTGGAAATAAGCAAAGAAAGAAGAACCCAGAGTTTCAAGACAAAAACGAAAAGCTATCAAAAGGGAATTGGAGAAGACCTACATGTAAGGAAGAAAGAAGAAGGAATCAGGAGTAAGGAAAATGACTATAAAGAATTGCTACAAGAGATACTTAACTTCTGTAATGCCCTGTCTAAAGGGATGATTCAAAAGAAAGAAGAAACCATTGGAACGAAGGACTTTGATAGTAAAATTTTGGTCGAGAAAGGACTCAAAAAGGATAAGAACCCGATACTTGGATCTACCGAAGACCTAGAGATGAGCCATGCCACGGTTATGAAATAGACGAGCTAGATAATCCTGGACGGTATTACTGGGATCGAACTAAAGTAAAGAAAAATAGAAGTACTGGGGAGAAAGATGATACAGATAAATCTGAAAATCTTGCTGAAACGAATGATGCAAGCTGCGAAGTTCATTATGAATTCGATCAGAAGGAGGAAGAAGAAATAGAAACTGTACCTACAGAACCTGGAGAAATAATAGATAGCAAAACTCTGGAATTTCTTGTAGGAAGAAGAGAAGAAGATTTACGTAAGATATCCTGCCACCAAGAAAAAGAAGACGCGCATCTTGATGTTGGTCTACTAGAACTTACTGTAAGTGAAGTTCTTGACGCCTACTATAACCTTGACGAAACCGTGGAAGAACCCTTTGATGATACCGAATTTGGCTTCAACGAAGAACAAGAGAATGAATTGGAAGTTCTACCTAAAAAAGTGGCAATTGAATGTGACACATTCATACAAAAATTGGCCCCTGGAGAAAAAGAACCCACCCAAGAACCTGGAGACAAATTAATACTGACAAGAATGAAGAAAAGAACTGTGAAGAAGCAATGGATAATGTAAAAGTACTTATAGAAAAGAGAAGCTTGATCACGCCTGTAAGTTATGGTTGAAAAAGAAACAAAGTTTAGAGAAACGGTTGGAGGTAATAAAAATAACAGACATAAAGAAGAAAGCCAATACCTGAACAATCGTAATGCTGAAATCGGTAATGGTAAATCTGTAAAGAAAAAGGTTAGGAACGAAGATTGGACAATCGGAAAGCTGATGGGAATAAATGGAGAACCAATGAAAAGGCCAGTTAGATTTAGTAGAAATAAAATAGAAGTTGAGCACACAAGAAAAGGTCTTACCTGGAAGGGTTTGAACTGGGAAATGGGATATGCTAATGAAACCTCTATGGTTGGACGTTGTTATCGGGACAAAATTGACATTGAAAAGGACGAATGGAGACATTCATTAATAGTTGGGAAAACTATGATCTTACAAAAAAGGGATGTACGAAGTAAAATATTGTTATAAAGATGGAATTAGATTTGAAAAGGAAGCCCATGGAAATTATGGAGAATCAGCTGCCATGGATCACGCGGATGAAGTGAAAGTTCCAAAAGAAGAAAATAAGCATGACGAGTCTGCTAATGTGAATGATATTGATGAAATGATAGAAGGTAAAGAAGGTAACAGCAAAAGTAATAATGAAAAAATCACTACCAAGAAGAAGCCAAATCATACTTGTAAAGAGTAAATAAAGAAATCTGAGGAGTTTCAGATGAAGAGTAAATGGTATAGAGAGAAAAAAGAGCAGCCTAAAAGAGAACTCACTGAAATCAAAGTATGCCGAGTATTGGTGACCGAACAAATGAGATGGAATATCGTTATCAGGATGGAATTGGAGTAAAAATAGAAGCATGGATAAAGGAGGTTAAAGAATTCTGAAGAGCAGTCGCATCGAATAAAATAGAAGTAGAAGCAAACGAACATAAGACAATTGATCATTACCTAGAGTCTGATGGAAATGCACACAAAATTCTGGAATGGTCCTTGAAATCTGTTGGAAGTAGCGATAGAGGAATAGGAACTAAATATATTAAAAAAAAAAGAAGACAAAGGAGTAAAAATTGGAATGGAGCTCTTGATAACGTACCAGAAGCTTGCAAAGGTGAATTATGCTGAGGAAATAAGAGACCTGGAAGATTGTTGAACTAAATCGTAGTCAAAAAAGATATCGAAGAAGATGATGATGTATTCGGAAAGGCACTTTTGGATCAGGACAAATCTCTAGAAGTTGAAGTAAAAGATGCAAAAGCATTAGTATGTTAAAGTTTTAGACAGAAAGGATTAGCATCAGAGAATCAAAGGGTGACTTATCTTGGAAACGAACAAGATAGAGTAGAGCCTGCCAATTACGATAAAGCATTGGAGACTATTTTCTACAAGGTGCTTGAATGGTATTTGAAACATGCTAAAGGTGATGATACCAATGGACAATACGACCTAGACTTTGCTTTCGGAGTTGTATAAGCAAATATGAGGATCAGATAATGAAGTTGAAATGGAATTCAAGACCTAACGAAAGTGGGTATCCTAGTAAAAGGGCCTAGAAGGTCTTGAAGCTGTGGATCAATTTAACAGTAATAATATACGACCGAAAAACCAATTCCAATGATCAATAGTACGAAATGTGCACATAGACGTTGAAAACGATAGAAGTAATGAGTAATTATTAGTAAATAAAATTAATGATAAGGAAGAAGATAAGAAAACGGACGATTTACCTGAATTGAATAGAGAAGTAATCCAAAATATCAAATTGGATGAAAATTGTAAAATCATAATATCCGAAGTTGGTGATGAAAGTGAATATAAGGATATTGCTAATATGGATACCAAAACAGTTAAACTCCTATTTGACCCCGGAGGTAGTGTTTACCCGAATATCCTATTTTTAACCCTAAATATATATAGCATGAATTAGTAAAATAATAATAGATTAAAAAAAAAAAGTTTATGCATGGTACGCATAAAATAAGTGGAGGAGATTGTTAGCCCTGCTGATCTGGCCCGGGTATTGTAAGTCACGAGATATGCATGTAGCTGCACCTAAAATGTCAGATCTGCCAGAAATGACAAATTAGATGGTTATGACATATCGACCTGATATCGCAGAAATCAAAGTAATGGCATTAATAATTGATCGAACATTTATAGCAGAAATGCCATTTCCTTTTAATATAGACCCCTTATTATAAATACGAGCGATATTCACTTCACATTGTAGGCATGTTTGCCATGATCTTTTAATATATTAATAAAGGACACTACAATCGATTCTAAACTACATCACACTCTCTTTCGAATTGCCAAATCACACTATAAGCATAAAACCCTCTCGCTTGTATAAATACTAACAACTACGACACACCACTACACAGTCCCGTGTCTCTGTGCTCACGTGACTCCCTGTGATAGTTGCCTCGTTAACCTTGATTTCTGAGAGGTACTTCACGGGTTAACAATGGCAAATGTTTTTCGATTATGGATTATGAACCTAACACGAAAATATTCTAATAGAAAAATAAATAAAAAATCTTACACAAATTTGTATTATTTATATTATTGTTATGCATATTTAAATATAGTATTATTCTCGCTCAGATACTTTATTAAACATGATATGATGAAGATATATATGGGAGTAGTGCTCCACCTTCACTACTTTCTCTTCTGCTTCATACTTGTGCTTTCTCAATTTTCCATACATTTACATATTTCACATGCTTGCCACTGTGGGCGTTGATTGTGTGCACGTGATGAAGCACAAATGTGAATCGGAAGTACGGGCCTATGCTATGGTGTGGCGCATTCTACTTCAACTTTTACTTTCACTTTTTCTATCTTACTTCTTTTCTTCTTTATCTCTTACTTTTTCTCTCTCTTTTTTTTTTTTTATATGTATACTCGCTTTTTATATACAAGACAACCAGCAGGATGCAACTTCTTTCTGAAAGTAGGAGGGGGTGGCAGGCCAGTTACAAAGAAGCCAGATCAAAATCGGGCAGTGAAGAGACAAGTAGACAAGACAAGCGAAAAAAGAAAGCACTAAATTTCTAACTATGCCCACATGTATCCTCTTATAGTCTTACTCACCTGTATCATCTGCATGTCTATGACCTTAATCATATAAAAATCCTAACCTCAATCATATGCAAATCCATGATGCACACAACCGTATGCAAATCCATAAATCATGTGCATATCCATTGTTTTCCATATAAGCCTTACTCATATAAGCCACAAGGGGTGATCCTCACAATAATAACCCTAGCGTGGCTTCGTCAACGTATAGGGCTATTGTTCTCACTTGGATGCTTTATTAAACATTATATGACGAAGATACATATGGGAGCAACAAAGAGGATCTTTTTTTTTTTAAAAACCCATTCTTGTCGACATGTTTTGTAATGCAGTTGAAACAGACCTAAGGTACAGCGATACAGATTGTGACAGCTACCTCAATACTCATTATTTGCAGTAGTGTCAACCCGGCCTTCATTGCTTCTGTTGCACCGCCTATGCGTATGCTGTGGCCAGAATACTTATCTTCTAACCTAGCATGCTGTGCGATTCTCTTTACAGTTGCATTTACTGCACTGGTTTTCATGCGGTTTCCTAATACATTTAGAAAAAATAGATTCTCATTCCTCCCAGACCCTTTTCTTTCTTGTAAATATTCATATACCAGTCTCACAGGGCAATACTAGGATTTGGTAGGTTCATTAGGGACAAATTCCTTTTGCAAATTGGTCAGTCTTCGACTTATTTATTCTGACCCAGCATATTCCGTTTTCATTTTTAAGTCTCCTATTCTTAAATTGCAGAGTTCTGCTAAATGACGCATTGTATGGAGGCCTAAAGCTATCATTGCACAGTCTCATTTCCAAATCAGTATTGATACGTTAACTGGTGGGTAGTCAACATAATTTCTTAGTGCTTTTACGGGTAATGGATTCCACGGCCATGCTGCTTCATGGTCAGTAGCTGCAAGTTTCATCAGATTTCTTGCAAGCATTAGACGTTGAAGTCTGTGGTTGGGTCTGAATGTTCCATTTTTAGATGGAAGCGGTTAATAGCTGTCAAATACATTCGCAGTTTCATAGACCATGATAGAATATCGACCCACACCAAAAAGGACATAATTGACTTTGGATGGGCAGGAAGAGAGAGCAGGTTGTGAATATTACAAAAATTGAAAAACTCATCCCATAAGCTTCGGAGTAGTGTTCCTATGAACCTGAACTGAACTGAACTTAGGTCAAGTTCAGGTTCAGGTTCATGTTCAGTATTGAACCTGAACCTGAACATTTTTTAAAACATGTTCAGGTTCAGGTTCAGTATTGAACTTTTAGAGCTGGTTCAGGTTCAGTTCAGGTTCAGTTCATAAGTTCATGAACATGTTCAGGTTCAGTCTGGTGTTCATATGAGCTAGTGATTCTAGGTTTGGGTCCGGGTTTGGTCTGGTCCAGACCAGGCTCAAACTCTAAATTTAATTATTAAAACTTTATACTAAACTCAAACTCAATCATAAGTTTGGTCGGGCTAGCCCAAATTTTGCAAATTAGTTTGAGTCTAAATAAAAATATAAAAATATATGTATTTTTTGATACTGAACAAGTTTACTTAGAGTTAGAAGTATAAATCAGTTAGTAAAATTTAGAGAATCATAGCATTTTGTATAATTTTATTAATAAAATTATACAAATTTCTATGATTCTCTAAATTTTACTAATTGATCATAACTTCTTGCACTAAGTAAACTTGTTAAGCACCAAAAAATACATCAAATCGGCATATTTTATTTTACTTTTCTTAAAATTTGAAGAAAAGATGCTTAATTTTGGAAATTTTCATCAAAAATTCAAAATTAAGCATCTTTGACGCAAATTTTAAGGAAAATAAAATAAAATATACCGATATGATGTATTTTTTGGTGCTAAACAAGTTTACTTAGATCAAGAAGTTATGATCAATTAGTAAAATTTAGAGAATCATAGAAATTTGTATAATTTTATTAATAAAATTATACAAATTTCTATGATTCTCTAAATTTTACTAATTGATCATAACTTCTTGATATAAGTAAACTTGTTTAGCACCAAAAAATACATCATATCGGTATATTTTATTTTATTTTCCTTAAAATTTGCGTCAAAGATGCTTAATTTTGAATTTTTGATGAAAATTTCCAAAATTAAGCATCTTTTCTTCAAATTTTAAGAAAAGTAAAATAAAATATGCCGATTTGATGTATTTTTTGGTGCTTAACAAGTTTACTTAGTGCAAGAAGTTATGATCAATTAGTAAAATTTAGAGAATTATAGAAATTTGTATAATTTTATTAATAAAATTATACAATTTTCTAAATTTTACCAATTGATTCTAACTTTGTGATTTAGGTAAACATGGCATATATTATGAACCTGAACATGTTCATGAACCTTGAACTGAACCTGAACTGAACTTTTTTTAAGTTCAGGTTCAGGTTCATGTTCAATAATTTTAAGTTCAGGTTCAGTTCAGTATTGAACTTTTAGAGCAGGTTCAGGTTCAGGTTCATTGAACCTGAACCTGAACCTCTATTGAACTGAACTGAACTTCGGAACCCTACTTCGGAGGCATTTTTCGTATGCTGAATTTGGTGCTATGTGTTTATACTTTCCAATAATCTATTCAAAAATGGACTGTTGCTGCTTGGAATATCCAGTGTGGGTTCTCATGGTTTTGGTACGGCATTTCCCTCTGGGCTCAGTTTGAAGCTCGTAGTGGCACTGGGCAGATTGATAAATTCTACTTCTTGTCGAAAAAAAACTGGCCACTATGGTGCTGATGTCCATATCAGAATTATCATTGTAACTTGCGTATAATATTCTATTCCATGCTCGATTACTTTTTGAATTAAATTCAAAAGAGGACATACATAGTTGTTCTCGTTCTCCCAACTCTGGGTAAAGCAGTCTTGGCTTCTGCCTCTGGGCAGTGAAAACGACTGTTGAAACGTGCTACTTTTATTGTAAGATAAGTCGCTATGCGGTCTATCATGAAAGGCCCCAATTTCTATTTATTTCCTCGAATAAGTCTTGGGAGAGAGACCAATCCGATTCATTGATCAGTCTTGTTAATTTGTCCGCCAGGTTTAACTCTAATGGGACCGGACCCACTAAAATTTGTGGACTTGTACGTTGTATTCGTCGCAAAAATTCCAAACTTCCCTCATTATTTCTTTTTGCCAGGACCTCCTGCCACCAGTTTGACCGTCCTCTGGGCAACTCGATTGTTTATAAATATGGTAATCCAATAGTGTGCAATTATCGAGCAAACAACTCGAGGCCCAATAGTACTGCCATTGATTCTAGTTGGGCTATGTCTGTACATGGGTATTTGTTTTTCCAGTTGCCGAACGCTTGTTTTTGGTCCAATGTTGCTGACCACCCTGTTGTAGAGGCATTGACGTATACAGAAAATTATTTGTGAAGCTTTTCAACCCAATTTCTTAATTTTTTTTTTTAGGTTGTCTAGTACCCAAGTTATATCGGTACAAGCTTGCTGTATTAAATAGACCATATTGTTCCATTGCCATGGTTTCTGTTTTTCGCATCTATTATAATATAGTTCCATACAGCGAACTTTCGCGGTACAAAAGCATGGCTTATACTTATTAGTTTTGTCACAGAAGACAAGTGATGGGCTGTTATTTTTCCCTGTGTAAGTAGGCTTTTCAAGGCTTGTAATATATTGTTTATTTTTGTTCTAGCACTAATACTATCCCTGAAGTTATATCTAGAATCATTCCATAGAACTTCAGTTGTTGTGTCAGATTTAAGTGGTCTTTTTCTGCTAATACGAAGCAGTAAGTTTTCATAACATGAGTGCACAACCCAAATATCATTCACGTGATTCTCGCATGTTATACTACATAACCTCCAATGTCCTATTATCGATCTCATTACCTTTGAAAAAATCCACATGGCTTGGCTTAGCCCAAAGGGCAAAACACGGTAGTAGTACCAATTGTCTTCGATTTTGAAACCTAACAATCTTTGTGCTTTTTTGTCCATCATAATGTGATGGTAACCCTCCTTCAGATCCAAAATGATCACCCACCAATTTTGGTCTACCATATGTAAGAAGGTTTCAAAGCTTTCAAATCTGAACGATTTCTTTGGCAACATCACATTTAAACGTCTGAGATCAATTATTAGACGCTATTTCTTGGGACCTGTTTTTTGGATCAAAAAGATCAGGCTTACTTCTAACAAGTATTCGGGTCTTTCATTGATTTAGTAACCAAGGCAATTGCTTTTATTTTTAAAAGCCTTTCTATCTCTAAATCCAGCCACGAGCACTGTTCTTCGGTCAGTAGATAATGGGATGGGTTGGGACTCATCATTAGTTGTACTAGGTTTCGTGGGTAGAGGGGAATTCCATTTTTGAGCCAATCCATAACAAGGTCCGAGGCTCGAATTTTCTTTTTCCAATAAGTCACATGGTTTTCTTTATGCAAGCAACGCACTATCGGTATTATTTGCTGGGCCCGAGCATATTCAATCACTTTTTGTAGTCTCGTTTGATTTTCTGAATCTTTTTTTATATGATGAGTATTCTCTTGATCGATAATTGAAGGTGCTTTCATTTGGATCAGACAGTCAGGTGTTTGCGAAGTGGCCAAGTCCTCCACAGATATAGCATTTTCCTGGTGATGCTAAGAAATGGTTTTGAGATTGGTTGTACACATGAAAGGGCCAGTAGGAGCTAGAATTCATATTTCTATAAGTTTCCTAGTAGTTATACCCTTTTTGAAAATCGTACTTATCATATTTATCGTATTTATCGTATTTCCCTGACTTCCCGAATTTTTGACGTTTATTCTTTTTCACATCTGCAAGCACCTTTGCTTTTTTGATAAGGCTGTCTTTTCCTTTTAACCAATCATCTTGCGTATTGGGTAAAGCAGCCACTATGTCCCATTCATATCCTTCAGCAACTCGTACGTAAACATTCTGTTTGCAATTTTTTGCTATGTATTTTCTATACAATTTATCCAGTGTTGGGTGATATGGCGGTCAACCAAAAATTTGCTGGTCAAATTGGTCTGGTCAAATTGGTCAATTGGTCAAACTGGTCAAATTGGTCAAGTCTATTATATAAATATTATATATATATTATATAATAAATTATATTTAAATATGCTATTTGACCAATTTGACCAGTACAGGTCCTTTGACCAGACCGGTCAAATTGGTCAAATTGGTCTGGTCCAATGGTCAAATTGGTCTGGTCAAGCCAACACTGAATTTATCGCATCCTGTACATTTCTTGATTCCATTGCCAAATCTAATTCTCTTCCTACTAGTCGTAGCAATCATATTCATTCTGGTCACAGTACTTTTCAAACCTATGGTTCGGCATGCATCATTTATTTCTACTCTTTGTCAAGTATCATGAATTTGAGCAGTAACGGAATTAAGCCTATCATCAAAGCCTAGAACTGTGGTTTCCAATTTTTTGAACATTTTTTGTTCTAAACTTTCAGAACCTTCACATTCACAACTATCTTGAAATTGCCATTTCTTAGATTTTCTTGGGCTCTCACTAGTTTCTCCTGTCATTTTGGAATCTTGTTCTTTTATATTTGGAGGAGTGGGTTTAGGTAGGAAAACTTTAGCTTTTCCTTTTGATTTTTGCAGTTTTCTCAATGTTTGCATTTGGGGATTGTATTCAAGTATGTCTTCTTCTTCATCAAGATATTTATCTGTTAATTCGTCATCATTTTCATCGCATACCTTCTTCGTATTTTCCGATTGTTCAGATATGTCACAGTTTCCTTCATTCGAAAAATCTCTTATTTTATGTATTAAGTCTGCCTTCATTCCTTCTGTAGGAATACCAAGGTCCCGACAAACTTCCTCCAAGTCACTTTTTGAAAGGTTCGTATCTGATGTAATTTTCATGATAATAATAATAATAATAATAATAATAATAATAATAATAATACTCTTTTTTTTTTTTTTTTTTTTTGCACAAGTATGAGTATGAAAGTCACGAAGAAGCAAGATCGAAATCGGGCAGTGAAGAGACAAGTAGACAAGACAAGCGAAGAAAGAAAGCACTAAATCTCTAACTACGCCCACATGTATCCCTTATAGTCTTACTCACCTGTATCATCTGCATGTCTATGAACTTAATCATATGAAAATCCTAACCTCAATCATATGCAAATCCATGATGCACACAACCGTATGCAAATCCATGATGCACAAAATCGTGTGCATATCTATTTTTTTCCATATAAGCCTTACTCATATAAGCCACAAGGGGTGATACTCATGATAATAACCCTAGCGTGCCTTCGTCAACGCATAGGGCTAAAACATTCGGTTTGTTCTGTACTATACGTAACAAACAATTTTTAAAATATTATTTATACGAGTATGATATAACGTTTATAAGCGCTACTAAAACTGTAGATGTTGCGTAGATAAAAGTTTTGGTGTAAAATATACGAAATTTTACTGACTTTTAAGGTGATCTACCTTTTAGCAACGCTGTTGTGATTTTTGGATCAACATTGTAATACTTGTATAAATAATTTAAAAAAAGGATTTTAATTATGCTAATGATATTTGTCGTGAGCCAGGATCATCTTAATAAAATGATTGACACGGTTAAATGATTTTTTTTAAAAGAAAAAATTTTGTTGCATTCATAATAATTTGTGTAATTAAGCAAGTCCAGGAAAAATCGGTACGTAATAGATAAAATAGCTTAGAGTTTTATTAGTTTTATTATTTTACTATAAAGTATATAAATAGCAATGCATTTTTTTTCACTTAGTTATAAAAATGCTATTTTAATATAGCTTTTTTAATATTAATTATAAATAATTTGAGTATAAATATTTTGATAGGGAATTAAACTTATAAATCTCATTTAATATTAGAAGCATAAAGTATTACATAATTTTATGTCTTGACTTTCCCTCTAACAAAACCAATACGATCATTGTCACGATCAAAGATAGTCTAAAAAAAATAATCTTAATTAATGATTTGTGTAAAACAAGTTAAATTTTTTATGTTTATGAAACTTACATATAAACCAGTAAACACTCCCTATAAAAATATTATTAATAATTAAATATTTGTATTAAAAAAAAAAGTAAAATTACTTTGTCATTATTATGCTTACATTAAAGGCATGAATATCCAAATTTGCAAAAAATGGGGTACCAAGAACCCAATATGAAGTATTAGCTAACTAATAATTAGAAGGAGAATTTAGTAAAAATTAATATTTATGATAAATTACTGATAACCTACATTCATGTCAGAGAATCCTGCATAACATGTTGTCTTATCATTTGGAATAGGTTTTGTATAAAAATATGAATCTGTAATAATGAAATATTAGTGAAAATGTCTACAAATTTACATAAAAATAAGGATATTAAAATCTTACAATCCATCACAGAATATATTTTTGGATTTACGCCATCGCCATATGGAAATAAAAAACATGGAGGAATCATCCCTCCACAACGACCCACGTAACCATGTGTGGGATCAACCCAACCATTATGCGATTCTGAAAGAGTACGTGCAAGCGTCACACTAAAGACCACTTGAGATGTAGTAGTAATAAGGGTGGGTACCATATAATTTCCAAATTTTCCACCTGAATATTGCAGTGTGCCATTAATTAAACCCAGAAAAATTATACCTGCATCACTGGGAAATTGTACTATCCATTGATCTATTGAGGTTAATATTTAATTAAATATTTAATTAAATTTTAATGATTAATGAAAAAAAATGAGAGAAATAAAATATCTGCACACTTTTGTCTATAACCGGTATCCAATAAATTTGAGATTCTGGATCGGTATTATCAGGTAACAAATTAATATCATAACCTCCAAAGATAAATATGCCACCATCTTTAATTTTGTCATCGCACAAGGAAGCGTTGTTCTTACAAAACTATAAAATATAAAAATTTATATTTCTCCTATTGTAAATAAATTAAATAAGTTATGTTTTTCAGAAACTTACATCTATTCCAAATTGTGGAATTAACATCATACTAAACATATTTTTACTTATGACGCCTATGGGTAGAAATATATCATTGTTTCTCTTAAATTATCAGATGAAAAGTGATCAATTAGGTAAATGCGAAGTTTTTACCATTATTCTTCATGTTTAAACATATATTTTCTTTATCCTTTCCATATGCTATTTATACATTAGAATAGATTAAAGTAAAAATATAAATATAAAAATAAAAATAAAAATTATTTTAATGTTTCATCAGGATTAGAATACTTTTCATTTTTAACATATGAGATTTTTGATTGGAAATCATTCTATAATATTTTTCTATTGGAATAATTTTCCTAACAACAATTTCATATTATTTCAACTAATGAATTAACCGAAATTAGCAAATCACACTTACCAAGCCCGATCGTACCCGAAAGTATAGTTTGCACAGCTGTATCAGAAGAATTTATGACTGAACTTATCAACCCGATCGATTGATTAACTGCAGTCATATTAGAGATACTGACTAAGTCAAACCCATTTTCACTAATATTAAATTGTTTAATCTGAGATATATTATGATTCAAAGTTTTATAAGTTGAACTAATCGATTGATCGAATAAATCTAATGAACATGAAGAATCGCATAACGATTTTGATTCTACGATAAAATCAGGATTTTCTAAGTCAATAGCCATAACTACGGGTTGGTTTGGAGTTCCCATATTTGGAATCATAGCCCACTATTATATGTAATACAGTAATAAGGAAATCAAATGATTTAAATAATTTGAATATGTGGTATTATATTAGATATTATCAAAAAAACTGAATTAAAAGTTAGAAATATTTGAGTAAATAATAATGAACGCAGCATTCTACATACCACAACATCATCAATATAATTATTAATATTCGGATCATCTTGAAGATTACGCACTTTAAATTTAGATTGGTTTAAATCATTCGAAAAATTAATCGATTTTAAATTAATTTTGCTTAAATCATTTGAAAAATTAAAAAAATTTAATTTGTTAAAATTATTAAATTTTTTGAAATCAAGGTTTAAAGAATTGTTTTTCAAAGATTTGCGCGTAAGACTATGAACCACCAATGACGGTTCACCATTTACTAGAAAGTTAAATGTTAAAAAGATGAAATTAATAAGTAAAATTAAGAATGTGTTTATATACATAATTAATAAGTTGGTTTAATAATTTTTGATTCCTAGCATCTTCTTTTTTCTGTACTTTTTAAACATTTTTCAGAGTATCTTATGATCTACGCCGGTCGATTTATACCCCGGGTAGGGACCGATCAACGGGATTTTTTTTGGAAATTAATTTAGATTACTTTCAATAGTAATCTACTGAATGAGTAAATGATTACGGATGATCATGAGTGAATAAATTCTGATTATAAAAAAAATGGATAATTATAGCACGGCCACTATTGATCATGAGTATTATACTATTTTATGTTATAAATTATTTTGCACGATGCAGACGTCATCCATACTTATATTATATTGCACTATATGAATTAAAGGAGTTTAAAAAAACATAAATAGCATAATTTATGATCAGTGACCGCCGTACTATAATACCAATATAGCATGATAATTCTGAGATAACATCACATTTGATACAACGATAATTTTTTTGATTATTCAGAAAATGCCGCTTCACGGCATTCTTTGATCAAAAAAATTATCACTGTACCAACGTGATGTTATCTCATATTATCATACTATATTATATAATTATCGTGCAAACACTTATGATCATGAAAAAATTTCTTATTGTTATTTCTTGTATGTTATTACGTAAGCACAACAATCCCAAATTAAAACTCAGTTAGCCAATCACAACTTTTAAATCATGATCATAATTGCACGATAACATCGATATTGGATCATGCGATGATAAATATCACAAAATTTGTTCTGTCGGAACAAATGATTGGTTGAAACGTGCCGCGTAGCGGCACGTGTCAGCCAATCATTTGCTCCGACAAAACAAATTTCATGATATTAATCGTTGCATGACCAATATCTTATAAATTATCGTATGAACAACCGTGTAAAGATTTTGCCGCGATTTTTTTTGATATTAAATCCCGTTTCTTGTATTGTTTCTTGTATTTTGTTGTTATTTTTTTTTACTTGGCTAATTAATTTACATAGATCTTCCTGATAAAGAAATTATTATCGACAATTTGGTCTGATATTTTACACAAAATTTCATGCCAAATATAACATTTGCAAAAGTAAAATGTCGAATAAGTATACAATATTGGGCAAAAATTGTAGAATAACGGTAATTTGGCAAATGATCACGTGCCGCTCTGCGGCACGTGTAGCCAAATTACTGTATTCGACAATTTGCCCAATATTGGTGTTATCCGGCAATTTATGATTATGATTGGTAGGGAGTTGCTCGCTGAGTTTTAATTCAAATAACCATGTTTACGTCATAACACATGAAAAAATAACAGTAAGAAATTTTTTCATGATCATATGAGTTTGTCGAATAACTAACTAGCTGTTAAGTAATAATCGCAAAAAAAATAAACCAGATTTATAAATAATTAAATCATTTACTTTTGTTGGATTAAAATAGCTATAAAGTATTGCATAATATAATGGAAATTTTATATCGGGTGATTTTAACACGGGTGAAAATAGAACTCCCCTTTTTTATAATACCTTTTTTTTCTTTTCTTTTTATTTTTTTTCTGCCACTCTATATAGAAACAATTATGGAAATATAGATATAGTAATAACAGGATACTAAAGGTTAATACGTTGATTGTAACTCTTAAAAAGCGTCCTTTAAGAATTAACAATTCTTAGTGTTATATTACTATCAAAATTTACCAAGGAATTTGATTTGTTAAAACGTGAACATGATTTCAAAAAAAAAAAACCAATTTTAGTATTGATTTTGCATTACACCTGGATTTTACTTATTTTACTTCAAAGTCTGAACGGCATTTTTTCCTTGGCAGCACTCATATGTTAAATCTACAATTGCAAAAAAAAACTTGCCATTTTAACAAGGGAATGATCCATTTAACAGCATGAAAAATTTTTTAATTGTTGACAGGAGCATGGTTAAAAAGCTCATTAATTGCTTGATCGAATTTTGTTATATGCGATATATTATTATTATAACAAATAATTTTTAAAATATTATTTATACGAGAATGTAATATATCATAGATAATTCATATGACTTTTATAAGGCGCTACTAAAACTGTAGATCTTGTATAGATAAAAGTTTTGGTGTCAAATATACGAAACTTTACTGCATTTTAAGGTGATCTAACTTTTAGAAACGTTGTTGTAAAAGTTTTGCCCATTTTGGGATCTTGAAATGTGATTTTTTGGATCAACATTGTAATACTTGTATAAATAATTTAAAAAAGGATTTTAATTATGCTAATGACATTTGTCGTGAGCCAGGAACATCTTATTAATTAAAATGACTGACACGGGTAAATGTTGACATTCATAATAATTTGTGTAATTAAGCAAGTCCAGGGAAAAACGGTACATAACAAATTTGGAAGCATATTAATCTTGATAATTTTAATGAATAATATGAAGTTAAAAATTTATATAACTGAGGCTAAAATTTTCCGTGGCATTACTCAAATTTATATTTAAAATAATTTCGATTTGATTATAAATTTATCGTTGAAAAACCTTAATCCTCATAAAAAATTTTAATAACTTTGTCCTAAAAATTTTAATTAATAAATATTTTTATAATGATTATAAAAATATTTATATTACTTTTTTCTTTCTTTTCTATACCAGAAGTTTATACCTGGTCTTCTACACGTTTTATATATAATATATGCAACACTACCTATACAAATGATTTATTTCATATTGATGAACAAAGTGGAGTCTTTCACACTGATTCTCCATATGTACAAGATGTAACATATATTGGCAAGGGTGTGAGAAATTTTCCTACTCACATGTATTTAATCAATTTGGATGGATGCACCAATGATTGCAACATAATGTTTAGGGCGGAAGTTGGTCAGAATTTCTCCTTAACGTCACCAGCTAAATATTATTGCAAACCATCGAGTTCATATCAACCATTTACAGTTAATGTAACATCTGTTAACATTTATTCTGGTGTTAGTCCCAACATTAAATATAATGTTCCACCTAGTATTGTTTTACATTATTGTAAGAAAGGAATAAATATTGATGATAATAGTAAAACTTTTAATGGTACTAAGGATGCTTTTGCCTGCCTTGATGAATTAACTTCATCACCTCCTGGAACTCATTTTGGACTTATTAATATTGGTCAAGATACTAAAAAATTTTTTAATATGAGTATTTATTCACAATCAACTATTTCTTTGGCTAATGCTGTAAATAATTTTGCTCAAATAATGAATTCAGTCTCTCTTGGTGCAAAGGATGGTAGTACCTCTGCTCTGGATAAGTTGGATGATATTAGAAATAAATTAGTTCCTGAAAATCTTAGTAAATCGACTAAAAAAGTTATGCATGATTTTTGGGCAATAATGGAAGCAGTTGCTTTATTAATTGCCATGGGAGTACTAGATGCGTTGGGAGTAGCAATATTTGGTGAAGGAGCTGCTGCTGCTGCAACAGCAGAAGGAGTAGCTCAAGGGGCAGTTCTTGTTGAACGTACATCTATTGCTTTTTCAAGGGGATTTATGAAATTTCTCCTTTCAGCTCTTGACTTGGCTCGCGAAACGACTAAGCCAGAAGAGCCTGAATCTAAACCTGAAGAATGGTTAAATTTAGCTAATCAATCTATAATAAATTCCACAAAATTGATTGAAGAAAATAAACAAAATGATTCTTATATTGAGTTAAATAAAGCTATAATTTATCAAAGTCGTATTCCTACTGAATTATTAACACAACAACCTTTTAGTCAAATATCAAGTGATATTCAGAATCTTATTGACTTTTTACAAAGACATTATTTTTCATCTGGAAATACTGATGGCTCTATGTTTCCTACGATGAGAGTTACGGCTGCAATTGTTGAAGAATCTGATTCCGGTGAATTAACGTCAGGAGCTCGTTTTAATCCATTAGCAGCGAGAGGACCATGGCGAACGATCGAAAAAAGTTTTCCGAATTCTTCGTTTACTGCTGGAATTAAAAAAAGGGATATAAATCTTCCTTTTGGTGCAGGTGTTGATTTATTACAAACACTATCAATTGAGGATGCTATGAAAAATTTCCAACAAAATATAGAAAATTCATCAATAACTCTTGATGATTTAAAAAGTAAAATTAATGATATAACATCTTCAATTAATACAGAATTCAAAAATAGTATTGCTTCTAATCTTGATGGAAGAGACATGTTAGTCTTGGATAATTTTCTTACACCCCAGGTAGGTACTACTGAAGATAATGGAAGATCTACAATGGCTAAATTTGTAAATGATTATCTTACAGCAAATGTAATAAGTATAGTTATGAATGCATATGGAGCTATCAGATGTTCAAATAGTGATGTTCAAGAACAATGTATTGAATATTGGTGCAATTGTAATCCACCTATTGGTAATGGTAGTTGTACATTTGCGGGTGGATTTGGGCCTAATAATGATGGAAGTTATGAAGGATATAGAAAAGAACATTTAGATTTAATTCATCAATGGAGAGATGTTTCAGATATTTGCCAAAATGTTAATGGTTGGGGATTTAATTATGATACATGTGAAGGTTATAAAAGACATGTAGGGAAATCTCCTGGTAAAGGTGTTGGTAAAAGATCTACAAAATATCTAAGTTGTAGGGCAACCGATAACCCTTAATGTTATCCATATATTATATAATTATAATTTATAATTACCATATTCTCAGATATATATGACTTTATTATATTTTAAATTTAGTATATATATAAATTATTTATACAACGTTTAATTGATATAACTATAATATGATTATGTGCCCAGTTTTATTTAATTACTTGAATTTGTATACCCCCCTAGACAAAAGTCACCAGTTCGATCCTTTTTTTTTTTAATAATAGAATATAAAAATATTTATTTTTGATTTTGAATTTTTATTATCGATAATTTTTTTTTGCTTATTATTAATCCTCCTCGACGATCTATCTTTGATCATTGCCTTTTAAAATTAAGTTTGCTCATGTGCATGCTTACTTATTGGTTTTCATCTTGCTCGTGACCTACCACATCAAAAACGGAAAAAATTTTCGAATTTTACTCTCCAAAAAATTTTTTAACGAATTCATAAGCCATTTTTATTAGATTTTTTAAGTTCGTCGGCTTTTAATTCCATAGTTACATGTATTCATTATTATTTAAACCTTATTTTGAATTTATTTACATATGTACTAAAAATACATGATCTTTATTAATAAATTTTTATTTGCTCTCATATCATTCCTGATTATAGTTATATTTCTACAATAGATGTTGTATTCTTGTGTGAATTTTATCATGTTTACTAAACTAACGTATAACGCGTGCCTCCGATACTAAAAAAAGCTTGTTTGAAGGAATATGTGAATAGATATAGTAACTCTAAATATATTCTCTCTAAATGCCTCTAAATGCACATTCAAATTCTGCTATCTCATTTTTCTAAACGCAGGTTATTAAATCTTGGTTTAAATTTGTAATTAATACATTTTAATCGTTTCTGTATTAATGGCGTAACTTGTTCGTAATCGATCCATCAACTATTCATGATTTTTAGCAATCAACTGTCACACCACGCTATACGTTTTATAACAGAATTATTTACTTGTAACTCATGATAGAAATCACAACAGTTCTAGTACAAACTAATGTCCTCAACCATACCATGGTTGTAAAAATTGCAAGTAAGCTCTGTAATAGAAAATTTTTACGATAATTTCAATTCAAACTAAGGACACGCAAAGTTAACTTTTCGTTTTGTATAACCCGCCGACCCAATTTTTCATATTTTTTTTTTAAAATTTCAATTATGCCAATTATTCCGTTTTTGCTATTTAAGTTTTCTCTGGTGTCGTCCGATGGTGACCGGAATTACCCAATAGATCCAAAAAAAAATCTAAAGTTTTCTGATTCCATGTTATGCAAACCGAAAAATTAACTTTGCGTGTCCTTAGATGTGAGCATGAGCATATTAATTTACAGTAGATTAAAAAAAAATAATCTGCCCCACCAACTGAAATTTTGGAACAATATGTTATTCAAACGAAAAATTAGTTTTGCGTGGCCTAACTCAACCTTAACTGCATATTATGTGTCGAATTGGTAATTTTTTACAATATAATTTACGATAATTGCAATACAAACCAATTCACTTTAACTACATATTATATTTTGGTTACCAGAATAACGAGTAAGTCCTGTAATAGAATTTTCACAGTAGTAAATTTAATAAACAACTGCTTCAATCAAAAATATGTTCGAATATTTACGACCATAATATCATATAAATACAATAAATGAAGTTTTGTACCAGAAATTTTACAACATAATATACTGTGAAAATTGGAATAATAAGTAAGCTTTGTAGCAGAAGTTTTCACAGTAACTAACAATAGAAATCATAATAATTCTGATGCAAACTAAAGTAAAAACCAAATACTATGGTTACTATAATTCAAGTAAGTTCTGCAACAGAATCTTTGCAGAAAACCCATGATGGAAATCGCGATATTGCAATACAAATTAACTCAGACATAATCACATATTGTAGTTGTTATAATAGCTAGTAAGTTTTGTAACATTTTACAGTAACTTGAATTGAAATACAATAATTCCAATACAAACTAACTCAACTGTATAGAAATCAATATAATTCAAATACAAACTAACTCAACTGTATAGAAATCAATATAATTCAAATACCAATCAAATCAATCTTAGTTACATACTGTGGTTACTAGAATAGAATTCTGTAATGGAATTTTTTTTACAGTAACTCAAGGTAGAAATCACAATAATTTTTATGCAAACTAACTCGATTTTTTTTGTATTGTGGTCAGCAGAATAGCAAGTAAGTTCTGTAACAGAATTTTTATGGTAACTCATGATAGAAATTATTATAATTTCAATACAAACTAACTTAACCTTAGCCAATATATACTACATTAGCAAGTAAGTAATATAACATAATTTTTTACAATAATTTATAATGTAAATTATAATAATTCTAATACAAACTATCTCAATCTTAACCAAGAAATCATGATAATTCAATGTAAATTGACTTAGCTTAACCATATTGATAATTTTAAGGGTAGAGGGTATGTAGATCATTTCTATTAATAAACGAGTGACCAAAAATATTTTTACTGCGAATTTAAAAGTTGCTACATATAAAAGTAATTTTTTACTATATAAATTGTATTTATGTACTAAGTAAAAATTGTTCGTAATAAAAAATTACACATACTATAAAAATTTTATTAATTTGGAATGAAATTTGATAAAGTTTTTATAGTATCAACTTTTGTGGGGGCGGGGTCTATTCTGCGGGGGCGATCAAAAATTGGCCAATCAAATCACGTGTAAACAATAAGTAAAATAGGGTTGCGAAGATAAAAACAACTATATCTTATGTTCTACTGGGCCAATTTTAATGATCCGACCACCGTTAGAATCAGAAAAACCTCCTCTACAATTTTATTTAAAAATTTAATATGGTTACTTAATAAAAATTTTCTTTATTATTAAATATAAACTTTTTAGTAACTAGTTTATTAATAGAAATGATCTACATACTCTCTACCCTTAATGCAAGCTAAATGGTCTAATTATATAGCAAGTAAGTTTTAACAGATAATTTTAGTGCAAACTAACTCAACTATTTTATACTGTATTAGTATACAGTCAGCTCTCTCAGAGCTGATCCTGTCAAAACTAATAACCTGCCAAAATCAGTTAAAAATCAATCCACCAGTCACCTGTTCCATAAGTAATAACTGATAACCTGCTATTTCTGATACTAAACCTGTCTACCATGCATACAGGTTCTGAGAGGGCTAACTTTAGAATATTTTTTACAGTAACCCATAGTAGAAATTACAATATAAACTAACTCAACTTTAACAATGTACTATTATAAGTTCATAACAAAATGTTTTAAAGTAACACATTATAAAAATCACAATAATTCTAATACATAATTTTATTCACATACTGAGTCACTAGAATAGTGAATTTATAACAAATTTTTAAATAATTCATTATATAAATCAATACAAACTAACTCAATCTTAACAAATGCATGCACTTTATTATCAAGTAAAGTTATAAGACAGAATTTTTACATAGAAATTATGATAGTTTTAATCAAAATTATCTTAATTACATATTGTGTGTAACTCAATTGTTAATAAGTTTTGTAATAGAATTTTCTATAGTAACTCACTAATATAATTAAAAAAATCTAAATAAGATAGATAGCATAAAAGCACCACTTCTTGCACTAGTTCTAAAGTGAAGTTCAATAGCAACGTAATGGGTTATATACTAGACATTATTATAATTAATTTTAGATTTCTACAAAGACATGAGTATATAGCATCAATTTTTACTATAGAACCAATTTTGATAATAATATAATGTAATTTAATAATATTAATATATTATATCTTTGATACTTATTTATTAGGCATATTTCCAAGTACAGTTTCAGTTAAAAGATAAAAATAATCTTAAATTTTTTAAAAGTTAATTTCATTTTTATATAAGAAAATTGGACCAGTATCACTTTTAGTAAGAACCTCTATTAAATCAGATAAATTACAGGGTGATATTAGATCATGAAAGAACTGCACCACTGCTGCACCCAAAATAGCAGATCTGCTATTTTTGTTATATTAGTTATTTCTGCCATAAATGATAAATCTGATATAAATAATGGATATAAAAGAACTAGCATAAGTGATAGATCCTACAGTTGGTATAAATACCAAATATTTCTACTATTAAAATTTTAGTATATATACAGGCAACATTTGTTCTACTTTGTAGTTATATTTGCTATTACATCTCTTTTTTTTTTTAATGGTAAGGTGAACGTAGGTCAATTTTCTTATAATCTATGTGGTACTATAAGATTTTATATAGAAATTAAACACATGCCCCTGATAAACTTTTTAAAACTATGACCAATTTTAACAAAAATTTGGTATCACAAGAATGAGCCCTTATTTCATAATTGTGAAATTCTAGAACTCATAAATTTAAAAAAATCTGCCTTCATATATTGATAAAAAAACTTAGATAGTCCTAAATTTACTTAGATAACACATGAGATTGCTAATTCTGATTGGACAGATAATGTTGTTTACAATCCAGATTGGTCAATCACATGATTTCATATGATTATAATGTGATTACTATTAAAAATGATCTACATTCACTCTACTCTTAAATGTTCACTTTGGGATTTAGAAAATTTTATTCAAGATATTAGAACCATTAGTATCCCTCTAGTAGAGTACCTGTATTTGTTACATTGATGAGAATACAACTAGTCACACATACAACTTTTGGTTGTCTAATTTAAATAGTCTGCCAAAGGTTCTAGCTGCCATACCTGCAACCCAACTAGAAGATTGCCTATTTAAACACTCTAATCCCTGCTCCTCTTGCCAACCTATTCTGTATCACTAAAACAAAATTGTTACATAAGTTAGTTAGCTAGTTCTGGATACTTATCCACTATCTTTAGGACCCAGCCAGGTATTTCTGGTCCTGTTATCCTCAACTGAAAACTTGGTAGAGCAGTTCCTGTCCTATATAGGTACTATTTATGCTTCAGTAACTTATATATTCACTAAGATAAGCAACTTGTAGTTAGAAAAACTCTGCAACTGCTACTATTAGCTACTTCTGTCCTTGTAAGGTTTACTCCAACCCTGGTACTCACCATTACCTTCCTATCTGGCCTTTCCTGATACATCCCAGACTTCTAATCTAGTTGGCCTGAAAAGGTTGATTTATCTAGATTAGATGCTATTATAGTTTTTTCCCTCTGGTATCTACTTTTATAACATAGGTCCTTTTCCTCCAGTATAACTTTGGTGGCCAGGTTGGTAGATCTTGTTTCTGAGGTCGACATCTGGTTTTCCAGCTTTGGTCCAATATTCTAGTTTAGTAGCACCATTGAAGAACATACTACCTCCTTACTTAGAACTTGCCAAATAAGTTTCCATTTTTCTGCTTCTTTAAATTTCTGTATTACAAGTACAACTAGCTACACATACACTTTTGGTGTCTAATTTAAGTGGTCTGCTCAAAGGTTCCACACTAGATACTATACCTGCAATCCAACTACGAAAATTGCTTATTTAAACCCTCTGATCTTCAGTTTTTCACCTAGACTTTCAACAGATTCACCGGATGTCTGCATTACCTATGCGGTAGTTTAGCCACCTGGGTCTCTTTTCGTAAGAGCTATTAGGACTCTTTCTTATACCCAAAGGTACAATCCGGCTTATATTATATCTCTTTATTATCAATAAAAGATACTTTATTATATCAGATATATAATTAATACCATAAATTATATCACGCACTCACTCACATTAACAAATCACTATACATGAACCCAGAACCCAGAAGAACTCTAATACAACTCAGATGATCTAAAAAAAGAATTTTTGTATAGAAATTTATCAAATGTTGCATTTTTATATAGTAAATTTTCAACTTTTGCTTGATTTATATCTATTTGGCTAAAATACTGCTAAAATTCTACAAACTTAGATCTAAGTTGTATTAGGTTCTATAAACTCTTTTACTAAAATTATATACTAATAACTATAGCAAACTACTAAATAGTTGTGTTTTTGTGCTCATCTTGCTAATAGTTGCTCTATTAACCTTGATTTATAGAGGTACTTGCAGGTTAACACTTGGTGGTAACTATAAGAATTATAATAAGAATCAATATTGAAATTATAAAGATAACTCATTGTAAGTTTGACTAAAGATCACTTTTTGTGATTTACAGTATCTGATTCTGTGTAAATCAATAAATAAAATAAAAACCTAGTGTTAACTCAAAGAGAAAAGAAAGCCAAAAAATAATAAAAGCATTGTACTTATTATAAGAAAATGGCAATGAATTTCATACAACTGAGGCTTCTACTCAAATAGGTAGCAATAGCTTTAAAGAAGTTACTATTAATAAATTCAAATGAGAAGCACATCTGGTATAGTATAAAGAAGTTAAATATATTTAAAGTAAACCCATTTCATCGTAAGGAAGAAGAAGACTCGACTAAGTATATTAACATATTTGAGAAAGCCACTGTATCTAATAATTGAAGAGATAAAAAAAAAATTAATATTTTTTCAGAGTATTTAGTCAGAGCTGCTGCCTATTGGCATGATAATATCAAAAGTACTATTAACAAAGAACCCAAACAATCTATATAAGGTCATATTTGAAAAATTGCTAATAGAGGCCCTTTTTTAAAAAAAGGTTTTGTTTGAAAAGTAGGTATTGGATAAAAAGGTTATATTTAAAAACAGCTAATAGGCAAAAAGAGTATATTTAAGGGTAGAGTATAATGATATTATAATTATTATAAAACTTATTGTTAGGATTGTTGGTAATACAAAATATCTAATACTGATATATAATCAAATATTCTAGATATTTTATTTATTATTAAAAACCAGTTTTAACTTGTTTTGTCTGTCAAAAAAAACATTTTTTGTTGCAGCTATTGATAACTTCTTGGCATATTTTTTTGAAAAATTAAATATAAAATAATAAATTCTTTGCTTTGAAATAAAAATTTGAACATAAAAAATACTGTAAATATATTTTTTTGATTTAAACAAAAATACATTTTATTTAACTATGGTAGCAAGTTTTTGTATACTGTGCTATATAATACAACACTTTTACTATTATTAAAAATAATTAACATACACTCTATCCTTAAAAGAATGCTAATAGAGTAATTTTTATAAATCTTATATTTGAAATATGCTAATAAAAAATCTGGGCCATGATCTGGTCAAATATTTAACTCAGATCATGACTTGTATCAAATAATAGCGACTTAGCAGTTAATAAATGCAAAAATTGAAAAATACAAAAATTGGAAAAATGCAAAAAATAGTGTAAAACAGTTTTTTTAAGTTTTTTTTTACATTTTATACAATGTATTTTTATAATATAGCCTAAAAATGTGCCTTATACATTATGCATACTGGATTATACAATACATAGGACCCTGGACATCTAGTATAGAGATCATACTTGTTTGTTTAGCAAAAACCCCTGAAATTTAAGAAGCATAAAACAGTTTTTGCCAATTATCTTGGCATCCAATAGACCAATTTGAACAATCTTTTTTTTAAAATGAAGCTCACAGTGAGGCGCATCTAACAAAAAAGTCATTCAATTCTGATTACTAGATCGAAAGTTATTAAACAAATATTTTTTGTCATTTTTAGCAAATTGGAACAAAAATGGCCAAAATCTAGTTATAACCTATATGAGAAATGTCTGGGGTCCTCAATATATAATGCTGCATAATATAATACAAGACTTGTAAAATTTAAAAATGTATATAGAAATTATTATATAATTTTGATTTAATTAAAATTAGTGTATTGACTCGATTATATTATACTCGATCATTGATCAATTTAGATCAATAATCGAGCACTAATTAATAAGCAAAAGCACCAATAGGTCAATCAATGATTGATGATGCTGATCGATCAAATAAGTAATATTGATCGATTAATGTATGGCCACTTTAATTAGAATTATACATTTCTTTTCTATTTTTTTTTTAAACTATTTGAAGATCGCTATTATTTTCTGATATCAAGTAACATTTAACTGGGAGAAAAGTTTTATTTCTGGTTACACGAATCAGGTATAAATATATCAGATATTTATTTTTTTCTCACATTTGTTTTTTTTTTCTTAACTAATTTATTTTTTTTAATACTACTTATTACATAGCGAAATTTTTCCTGTGAGTAGTACTGTACTTTTCCATTCGGTTGTTTTACGGTATTGTCGTTAGTTTGCGTCATCCTTGCTGGTGTTGCTGATTCGCTTTTGCATTGCTTGAAATCGTGTACTGGTACTGTACTGTTTGTGTCGTGCTGTCGTTTCGCTTTAACTGGTGCCTGAATATTAATTTCTTTTTTTTTTGTGCTGTACTTTTTCTTTTTCAATCATTTGCTGTTATCGTCATTGGTTGCGTTGTAGTGGTATTTCGCTTGAAGTCACAGTGTGCTAATACTGTTGGTGTCGTAAGGTCGTTTCGCTTTAACTGGCGCTTGTATGCTAATTTTTTTTCTACATAATGATGCTTTCTTTGATGCCATCATTTACGTCGTTGGTAGTATAGCTAATTTATGGTGTATTGTAAGTATTGTTTTTCCTGATTCATGGTGTATTTTGAGTATTTCGTTTTTACGTTACTTGGTATCGATTCGAATAAATGGTTTGTATTTGTTATTTCATAAAAATTTTGAATAAAAAAAACACTTTACCTCAAGTTGCCATATTCTGGTGCCGTTACTTGTCATTTTGCTTTAACTTATAGTATAGCCAAAAAAAGCACACAGGCAAACATACACTAAGAAATCCACTGACTTGCCTCTTACACTAATTATTATCAAACAAAATATTTGAAACAATACCACTGTCATGCTAAAAAATGACATCGTCAGAATAAGCAAGAGAAGAAGTGGTGGGTTTCATCGTAGAACAGTTAGTGTTAGGTTAGGTAGGGTTAACGGTTAGGTTTAGGTAGGTTTTATAATGGCAGTTATTTATGCGATAGTTATTGTTAGACTGATTATATTCGTCGCGTAATGACATTTTGGGAATTTGTCATGCAGCGACTTTTAAATATTTTAAATAAACTACTTAAAGTATAATGGAAAATTTCCCTCTGGCTAATATTAGAAATTCTATTATTAATTACATTGTTAAATTAAAAAAGGTAACAAATAAATGAAGTATTACGTTTAATAAAAATGAAATAATTTTAATTTAAAAAAAAAATAGTATAAAATGATAAGAACCCTGGGAGTTATTATCCACTTACGTGACAATAACTTTTAATTATCGATCAATGATTGACTTAATAATTAATCGATTATATCTTTTCGAGCTCATAAATTACATGCTTGATTGATCATACTCGATCAAGCATGCATCCTTGATTTTTGATCGATTAAAAAAATTTTTTGGGGTTAATCATCGATCAACAATTTTTTTATCGGTCAATTCCCTAATTAAAATTAATGCAGGTTTCTGAAAATAAGCTACCTCTAAAAGAAGCTACCCTCAGATTTTCAGAAAAATTTTTAAAGTAATTGTTAGCAGTTGCTACATATAAACTTTTTTTTACTATGTAAACTTCAAAAGTTTAATTAAGTAAAGCTGTTCAGTGCAACGAAATACTCATATAGTAAAAATTTCATGCTATTTGGACAACTTTTTATTAGTACATTTTTCAATTTTTCAAAAAATTTAACTAAGCAACCTCTACATTTTTTGTGTAACTTTTTGGCCAAAAAGGGTACTTATTTTCGGACAAATACAGTATGTAATTGCTTTTATTTTAACAATATTTTTTTAAATTAGAACTTATAAATTATACATATTTCTTTTCAATTTGTCACAATAGTTTTTAGTAAACAAATTTCTTGACCAAACTTCTATTACTATAAATTATAGTTTTCTGATTTTGATATTTAATATTTAATAGTTAGTCTAATTTAATACGTACAGTAAGTTTCTATATTAGTACCGCATATGTCTGAAAATAAGCTACTACCTAAAATAAGCTACCCCTAATTTTTTTAAAAATCTTAAAAATTCATTAGCAATTGCTACATATAAACTTTTTTTCTACTAAGTATACTTCAAAAAGTCGATTAAGTTAAGTTGTTCAGCATATCAAAATACATGACAGTAAAAATTTGGTGTCATTTAGATAACTTTTTATTAGTATATTTGTCAATTTTTCAAAAAACACTATATTTTGAAAATAAGCTTGCTACTTTATGATTTTTTGTGTAATTTTTTGACCAAAAAAGGTAGCTTAATTTCGGACACATACGGTAATACAATCTAACTTAACCACTTTGAAATTTCTAATATTTGTCCTGATTATTATATATTACTACTAGTGCGACAGGTGGTGCATTCGCGCCACCTATTTTATTTGGTTTTTTTTGATCATATTAATGAGTTATATGTAAAAAACTTCTATTACAGAACTTAATAGCTATTGCTGTACACACAATATGTGTCTAAGGTTGATTAGCTTGCATTAGAATTATCATGATTTATTCATGATAACTATTTTAATTTACAAAAATATTATTGATTAATGATTAAATATACGTATTTATTGAGACTGCATAAAGTCAAATTAGCACTAATAAATATATTACTCTAAATCTAAAACTCAAGGTCAAATCATCATTCTAATATTAATGATCTTAATAAAATACTAATATACAAATTTAAAAAAAACAAAAAGGATAAAAAATGGATAAATTATTTATTTTTTTAAAAAACTATAAAATTTTAATTGACATAAGTAATTCTAAATTAATAACCTTAGACTTTAATATTATTTTAACCTCTCAAAGTTCACAATTTCACAATTTCATTGTTTATATCAATAATCAACTACTGGTATTGCATGTCTGTCTTTGGAAGAATAAATAATATAAATTTAATCTTTTTGAAATTGGCATTGTATTATTAAGTTTAATATAGTAAATTATTTTGGTTAAATCAAAATGCCTTAACATGCCTTCATCTAACTTCTGAATTATTTTATCAACTGTTAAATTACTTTAGGCTATACAAAATAAATTTCTTGGTTTACATAACATAAAATAAAATTTTTGACCCGGCTATCTGGATTTTTTTTTTTAAAAAAATTTTTTATATATCCAACTAGGCGCTTGGGTTGCTTAAAGTGAGTTAGAGATTAGAAATAAGTGTACTATATCTCATATTGTATTATGCAGTACAAGGATCTTATGTTATGATTAGGCTCTATGACTGTGATAGCAATACAAGGACTTCATATTGTGATTAGGCTCTATGTCTGCTGCAGGTAGTGATTGAGCCTCCCCATAAAAAAAAAGTCAAAATTTTTCAGATTTTGTTTGGATTTTATTACGAAAAATGCTCATTTTTTAAAATAATAATCTGAACAATATTTGAATAGAATTTTGACTTTTTTTTTTATAGGGTCCACAACTATAATAGCAGCACAAGGATTTTACGTTGTGATTAGGCTTTGTGGCTGCTATAGCAATGCAGGAACCTATGTTGTGACTAGGCTCTATAGCAGTGCAGGCAGTGTAAGAGCCTCATGTTTGTGATTAAGTACTGTAGCTATTATAACAGTTCAAGAATCTCACGTTGTGATTAGGTTCCATGGATGCAATAGCAATGCAAGGATCTCATGCTGTGATTAGGCTCTATAGCTGTCGCAGGCAATACAAGAACCTCATATTTGGTAGTAATTAAGCTCCACAACTATGATAGTAGCACAAGGACCTTATATTGTAATTAGGCTCCGTGGCTGCGATAGCAATGCAAGGAGCTCATGTTGTGATTAGGCCTTATAGCTGTCACAGACAGCCCAAGAACCTGATTAAGCACCTCAACTACGATTGCAGCACAAGAACCTCACATTGTGATTAAGCTCTGTAGCTGCGATAGCATAAATTAATCAAAATTCAATTAAATACTGTAGAAACCAACAATAACATTTTCATACTTACCGAATATGTTAAATATATTGTATATTTTAAAAAAAATTTTGAAACAAAATAAGCTTTTATATAATCTACCCTAAGCCATACCTTATTAAAAAACCAAAATAATAATAATAATAACGCTTTCACATGTAATATTGTCTATGCATATTTTATTTTAATATTTTTATATCTACAGTTTACAAATTAGCAGAACAATTGACGAAGTACAAGGTGAAATGTTTAATTTAAAAAGATTCTACAAACGTATGTATGTACAATAAGTAAATAGAGGTCTATCTAATAGAATTTAAATAGTGCTGATCAGTGTAGCTAATTACTCGATTATAACTGGCATACATTTAAGTTATGCTATAAAAAGAAAATATTATGCAGTTTAACTAATAAAGTTTACTATTGTACATGTATATTTTAAGCATGTAAATTCAAAATAAAGTTTTATAGCAATGCATACATCGAATTATGGAATCAAAAGTCAATTTAACTGAACGATTAGATAAATAAGATATATGATCTTATAAAATTTTTATCTAGTCTAAAAGGAAATGTAGTGGATCACGAGTAAGTTTGCAACCAATAAATAAGATGCATAACACTAATTATAAACTTTATTAAAAATGATCAGCTGCATGTCAACAAAGAAAAATTAGAGGGAGGTTAATTTATGCAGATCGATTTCAGGAAGCCGTCAATCGATTATTTAATATCTATATTAAGAAAATATCATATGATTGAAGTGTATTATGAAAAAAAGCAAAATATAATAAATACAACCAGAATACGACAAAAATCTTTGGGGCACATGCGCAGATATATCTGAGGTTCAACACTTCTCAAGATAGTTCAAGATAAGATAGATAAAATTTTTATACAAAAATCTTTCTGTTTTAGTCTAAAAGGAAATGTGGCGGGTCATAGGCAAAGTCAAAATCTAATAATAACAAATAAATATAAACAAATAAGCACACAATTGGCAATGATCAGAGTTATGCTAACCAAAAAGATAGAGAAGGGGTTAATTAATAAATTGTTTTATATTCTATGCCTAATGGAATTGTTATGTAAAACATTTGATTTGCGACCCAGTCCCACCACCAGAAATGAATAAAAACAAAAAAAAATTTATCTCTGACACATTAAACCAGATTCCTCCAAATTTATCACATGCAAATCGATATACAATACTGTATTTGGTTAAGATTGATTTGGTACTATCATTGTACAACCCTACCAGGGGACTAGACCCATTGATCTCATCTCTATTGTCTAATTAAAAAAAAATAATTTATAGTTTTCAATTTTTGGACCCGGCCGGGTTATGTAAACCAAGAAATTTATTTTGTATAGTCTTATTTTACATGATTTAAAAATTTAAAATTTAAAAAATATTATAGTTCCAAAGGTATAGTTTCTAAATTATATATTATAATCATATAGACATCATACTCATAGTTCTAAATTTATTTTGAGCATTTTTGTAAACAAATCATTAATAAAATATTATAATACAATTTACTTTTGAATTATCATAACTTTTATCATGAATTACAGTCAAAATTCTTTTATAACTTACCTGCCATTCCAGTAACAACAATGTGGTTTAGGTTAAATTAGTTTGCATTTGAAATTATCGTAATTTCTATCATAAAATACTTAAAAAATCTGTCACAGAACTTACCATTCTGGTGACTGCTATAAAGTATGTAGCTGAATAAGTTTGCATTGAATTTCAATCATGATTTCTATCTTGAGTTGCTTAATTCTGTTACTGAACTTGCTATTCTGGTCACAGACATAGTTAAGTTTGCATTAAAATTATCATAATTTTTTTATAAGTTAGTGTAAACAATTCAGTTACAATATTCACTTTCTGGTAGCTATAGTATATAGTTGTAGTTTAGTTTGTATTAGAATTTCAATTATTAATTATAGCAAAATATTTTTTACAGAACTTATGCATTAATCCAGTTATACATATAGAGTAAATTTGCATCAGAATTATTATTTTTATAATAAATTACTATAAAAACTTTAATTTCTATTTGGAGTTACTATAAAATTTTGTTACTTGCTATTCCAGTAACCATATTACTGCATATGACTAAGGTTTAGTTAGTTGAATTAGAATTATCATAAGATCTAACATAGAACTTACTTGCTATTTTGATAAGTCAATTTGTATTGGAATTATTATGATATTCATGTAATTGAGATTGTTTTATTTGTATTGGAAAATTCATTACAAATTATTATTATTTTTATGCAGTTAATATTGTATTAATTTGCATTAGAATTATAATATTCTTATTGTATAAAAATCTTGTTCAAAACTTACTATCTGGTGACTGCTATGTAATAGAGTTAGTTTACATAGAAATTATTATTGTTTCTATGTAATTAAGTTGTATTTAAATTATTGTGAATTTTGCTATAAAAAAATTCTGTTAAAGAATTTAAAAGAATCTACAATTCTATTAACTACAGTATGTAGTTAGTATTGAGTTGTTTACATTAGAATTTTCATGATTTCAACTATAAAATATTCCCACTAATAAAGTACTTGTCACTAGTTAAGATTGAATGATTTCTATACAATTAATGTTGAGTTAGTTTGTATTAAAATTATTGTAATTTCTATTATAAAAAATTCTATTACAGGACTTACTTGCTATACTTGCTATTCAGGTGACCACAATGTACAATATATGATAAGGTTGAGTTTTGCATTGAAATTATAATTTTACTGAAAAAAATCTGTTACAGTACTTACTTACAGTACTTACTTACTATTCAATAACCACAATTTGGAATTATCATGATTTCTGTGCAGTTAATATTGAGTTAGTTTGTTATTGGAATTATGTGATTTTTATCTTAAATTTTAAAAATTTTGTTACAAAACTTACTATTCTGGTGACCATAGTAGTGTTAGAATTACTAATTTCTATCATACAAAATTTTGTTACAGAACTTATTTACCATTTTGGCAACTTTGCACTGGAATCATCGCGATTTCTATTATAACTATAAAGAACTTTGTTACAGAACTTACTCTTTATCCCAGTAGCCAAAGTATTTAAAGATGAGTTACTTTATACCAGAATTATTGTGATTTCTAAAAGATTCAGTTACAGAACTTATTCACTATTTTGGTAATCACAGATGTTAGTTTGCATTAGAATTACTGGATTATGAGTTACTGTATAAAAGTTTGTTACAGACTTACTCATTATTCAGTAACACATAGGAGTTGATTTTATTAATGAATGTTGATAAAGCAAAAAGCTGAAATCCTGTTTCTAAAGATGAATTTTAGAAATTAGTTTTTGATTTGCAACATTCAAAAATTATAAATAGATAGCAACAGAGTTGCTATATTATCATACAGAAAACTATCGTGCAATGTCTCAATTTCTTATATCAATTATTAATTTACAGATCAATTATGAATCATAAAATAGATCTATAATATTTTAATTAGGAATATTGATTATAATTACATCATACTAATAAATGAGAATGTTGTGATAGTTATTAACATCATGTGAATGGTCAAAATGTTGCAATAGATACAGATTTGGAATTGTTTAAAGCCAAGTAGTAATTTATATGTATCACATAATGTTTAATTTAGTATAAATTTACCAGATTTAATAATAATAATGGCACATTGAAAATATCGTAATAACTACCTATTATAGATTTATAATGATCAAAGAATATCATTATGCGCAGTCAATATTTAAACAGACAAACTCTGAATTAGATGGTTAGATAGATAGATAGATAGATAATTTCAATCAAAATCAAAAATATAAGGACTTTTAGAAGCAATTTCAGAAGGGATTAAATATCACAGGATAAATTGGCATAAATAATTTAACTCTTTAAAGTAATTTTTTAAACATTTGTTCTCAAAGATTTCTTATTAAAATAAGGCTGTAAATGACATTTAAGCATAACACATTTGATTTTTTTTATTGAATAAAAAGCTTCAATTGGTTTATTTTACATTGTTACCACCAATTCTTCTATTGATAATCTTCCAAGCCTTTGATGATCTTGCATCAAAATTGATCAACAATATGTGTGAGATAAATAAGGATATAAACAACAAACATTTGATTTGACTTCTTTTATTTTTAACTAATAAAAAGTTCCAATTAGTTTATTCTACATATTCACTTTAAAAGACAATCTTCCACCAGTACAAATAAACAAACAAAGCCTTACATAAGATCTAGTTTGTGGCTATAAGCCGTAAGTAAAGCCATAATACTTGCATGGTAAATAACAATATAATCATTAGTTTCCAGTTTGGAGTAACTGGATGTCGTGCACATAGTTACTTAATTATAACATTATATTATTATACTGTAGTTATGGTATCGCATTATTACAATATTGCAGCATTACGGCATTATGGAGTTGCAGCATTATGACATTACAGCATTATGGCATATTATTTTTACAGCTATGCCAATTAATTCTACCACTGGTAAAATACCGTAATTGCTGTAATTTAGTAATTCTACTACCAACTATAACATAAGATGAGCCTAAAAATTTAACTTATTTCACTGGTTAATACAAACCAAAAAAAGAAAGCAAATTTTATAAATAAGCTGAAGTATGTGGATAAAGATTTAGAGTTAGAGCCTTAATGTTAGAGGCTATATGATTAGATCGATGCTTACTATATGTAAAATTACATTCCTGCCATTTTTAATCAGCGTGCCAAGATTGATTAAATATTAGTTTTTGAGTATTTTCTTTTTTCTTCTTTTACACGTGTTCAGATTCTTTGTGGAATAGTCTAAATTTGCACGTTTCAATTGGCTTCATGAGTTTGTATTACCCACGCAAACAGAACAATGCAAATAAAGAAATGATACACGGGGAGATAAGTCTACGAAAAAATTATAACTGATCAATTGATAGCGAAAAGGCTTATAAAAAAAGATCTACAGGTTTGATGAGACGTAACTTATAAGGAGATTTACGGGTTGATAGACTTGAAATGACTTATAAAAGAAAGATCTATGGGTTGATGAGTCAATGCTGAAATTGTATTATAGATTATATGCATTGGCATTATTCTTAATAAAAAAACTAATGAAGTAATTAGCGCTTTATAATTTTGGGCTGACCATTATGACCTACCATACTGTGAAAAAGATTTGAAATTTTTTTTTGGCTTTGGGAATATAAAATACTAAATTTATGTTCACAAAAAATTTTTAATGTTCCTATAAATCTCTTTTTCTCTTTCTCTCTCTACCTCTATCTCTATCTCTCTATCACTTTTACACTCACTCTCACTCTCACTCTCATTCTTACTCTTACTTTCTCTTACACACACATGCACACACACACTCTCACTCTCACTCTCACTCTCTCACTCACTTTCACTCTCACTCTCACTCTCATGCAGAAAAACTATCTCTATAGGGAACATAAATTATAACTTTTATGTTCCCACTTTGTTCCTAATAGGGAACATAAATTCTAAATTTAGTGTTCCTAAATTTTTTTAAATGTTCTGGGAACATCAAATCTTTAACACTGCTACCATATATAGTTGTGTAGCATTTGTTATATGTTATATATAACGTAATCATTTCATTTTTGGCTGTTGTGTCTCTTTAATGCAGAGATCAATATAAAAAATTTCCTAGCAACACCCAGAAAAGGAAATTTTTACTCTTGCCATTTTTTATATATATATTATATATATATGTATATATATATACATATTATATACAGTATATTATATATATATAACTTATATATATCTATAGTGTATATATATATATCAATATCAATATCAAAACATTATAAAATTACCAGCCGTCATGAGCGTGTCAGTTCTTAATTATCTGATTGGATAAAAAAAGTGCCTTGACTAATAATAGAATACATCATCGTATATTGCAGGCATATTGACATAATCATTTCTCACGTTGATCGTATCTTTGTGAGAACCGGTTGATTAGCATTTCCATATATGTGCATTAATAATAAAAATCCCAAATACGAGTATTTGATATCTGGTTAGTGATCATGTTTATGCATGATCATCAATTAATTGAAGCTATATTTGTATCATTATGCCCACTGTATGAAAAATGCGCATACATCTAACACAAGATTAGTATGATACATAGAGTTATAGTAGGTTCCAGACAATGTGCTCTTTCATATCCATTTCCTATCCTATTCTTCCTAATATAAAATGATGCTTGGTCATGCCAATTGTAATCTGTATGAAATTTGATCTGTTGTGTTAATTCACCTAACTTTAATAAGGATTATGTTCATTCGAGTTGATGTGAGGTCAACAGATCGAAAAGATGCCAAGCAGGAGAATGTACTGCTGAAACAATGGCAAAAACCAGGCTGAACTGGTTCAATCAAGCTCAGAGCGTAACCAACTTCAGGTGAGTATGATTTCAATGTCTTGACATATACAGCAACTACTAACTTGATAAGGATCACTGTGAGAATAAAGGCAAGTCAAGAGAAGCGCAAATGGTCCCACGCAAACTTATTTGCAGCAGACCATAATTCGCGACCCAGGTTCCCTCCCAAGGGAAACTGGTCATTGTCATAAATATATAACCTGATTACCAAGGTCATATGCGCACACTGACAGCTAGCCTGCGTTATTTAGGTGGAAAACTACCGGCTAGCGCTTAGCCACACAATCTGCTTATGGTGATCTCCCGGCACAATATTTTGCTATTTCCAGGAGCATATTCCAAATAATAAAACCTGCCATTTTCATACTTACATCTTCATAGTTATAACACTGTTATAACTGTCGATGATCAATATCACACGTTCAGTTAATGGCCAGCCTGCATTTTGCAGGCGGGAAACCACTGGCAGCGCACAAACTCAACTGCTTATAGTGAGGCCCAGTGCAATATGAATTGCTATTTCTGTGAGCTTATCCCATATCAGTTTAATTATGCATAACGATAAACTACAGCTAATGTAATAAGTGCATTCATCAACTTCAGCGTGCAATGCTTTTCATCGCATGATTAATGTCATACTGGATTATTATAATTTAGTAATTCGTAATCGGTTTGTACCAGTATGATCACATGGAATGTGCAACATGAAATGTGGAGGGATGATATCGTTCAACTTTTTTTGATGTCCACTATGCTGATTTTTGCAAAATCCTTTTTTGGTAGGAGTAATGATTTTCATTTATTCATTTTTAGAAGGAGTTAAGATTTTTGCGCATGTAGATCACGCTTTATGATTATTGATTATGCAAAACAGACGTTATCATACCGTGAGAAATATTATATCTGTAATTATGATTTGCATGTTAATGTGTAATCAATTCGTCATAATTCGTGATTGATGAATTAACTATTTCTATTTATTTTTTTTATTAAAAAATTGACTTTCGATTGTATTCCACTTTGTAATTTCCATTCGTTCGTTATGCGCATAATGTATCTTTGAAATTAACTGAGGTATGGATAATGTTTATAACATGCGTTAGTGAATTACATACTGTGTATCGCCAGAATGGTAAGGTTTATAACAGTAACTTATGATAGAAACTATAATAATTTCAACACAACTAAATTCTATATTGTAATTAATAGAATAAACGAGCAAGTTTTGCACAAGGACTTTTATAGTAATTCTTGATAGAGCCCACAATAAAGTCAATACAAACTCAACCTTAAAACGTATTATCTGTCGGATAAGTTTGTAACAGAATTTTTATAGTAATTCACGATAGAAATTACAATAACTTTAATACAAACTATTTCACCTTTTTGTCATTACACGAACATGTTCGAAATTTTGATATAATAGATTGGTATTATAATTTAAGATCCGTGTGACTAATGTAAATATTAAGACTTTAGTACATACAGTTGTACGTATTTATATCTCCGTTGAATCCAACAATTTGATACTTTCAAAGCACCTTCGCTGTCAAATAATTGAAAAAAATTTGGAAGGCTTATCAGAAAAATTGATAAACTTTGGGTGTAGTGTTTCTTTTTTTTTGTTCTGATCCACATGATCAAAATAGTCAAAATAGACAACTTTATTGGCTCTACATTACGTAATTGGACATGGTTTTAGATGATTTTCTAATAAGCTAATGTAATATATTCTCTTTACAAGGTACTACAAATAACGTATCCTCTGCTATATAATATACCTGGAGTGCGAATCAAATTTTTACTACATGAAATTTAATGTATTTGCATAGCAAATTATGATACAGTCACTAAGTGCATGCTATAGTTTGGTTCTGGCTTATAAAAGATCCGAATAATTTGTTCTCTATATATGCATATCTTTTCTAATTTAATTTTTTTACTATTGTCTTAGGGGTGCAACTATAGCTGTAATAAATTATGAATTTATATTTTCGGCAACCAAAATAATTTCAGCTGACGTAATTATTTTCGGCTCCACAATAATTTCAGCTGCATTAATTATTTTTGGATGCCATAATTGTTGAAAATATAAAAATGTCATAATGCTATAATGCCGTAAATCATCTAATTTAGGCATCCGTGCATAGATGCAACAGATGGGCCACCAAAATTCTAGACCAGATGCGTCAGGTCTAGGTCGGTGTTCAGCCCTAGCTGTTAGCAGATTCTATAGCAAAAATTATCAGTTGGGCATTTTTTACTTAATGAATGGATATGATTTCATTAGTAAAATTTTTTATTATTGGAACAAAATTGATAAATTTCAATCTAGCCGGTCATGATTCCGATGTACTCCAACGTATTCCGACTCAGATTTTTGGGGACTCATCTTAATAATTGTGTTTCGAGAAAATACATATATGAATAAGGTAATTATTTAAATTCTGTTTACTTTAACAGTCATCGGGCTTTTTGACCATATTTTGTATTAGACAATCAAGTCAGATAGATTAAGTCTTGAAAAATATGAGTGAAAGCCGATGACAGGTTTTCCCTTACCTCGCACACATGATTGTACTGGTCCTGCGCGGCATCACATGCTGCGCAGCTATCTTATGAATTAATAATCAATGAAAATTAACTACCGGTATTCACATCTTTAGTTGTCATCTATAAATTTTTATGCTAACTTTCGTCGTTCGTCATATGCACTTTGTAGATATTTAATTAACTGAGATATAGATAACGTTAATTAGTGAGTCACGAAATGTGTATCGCCAGAATAGTAAGGTTTGCTACAAAATTTTTTACAATAGATCACAATATAATTCTATTGCAAGCTAATTCAATCATAATATAAATAAATTATAGAATATTTCTATACAAACTCAATCTTAACTGTGTATTATGTGTTGAATAAGGTTCGTAACAGTATTTTTATAGTAATTCATGAAAGAAATTTTGATAATTCAAATACAAGCTAACATAGCGAGTTCGTAACAGCAAAATGTTTACAGTAACTCACAATAGAACTTGTGATGATTCTAATGCAAGCCAACTCAACCACATAGAAAATACAAGACAATTCCAATGCAACCTACCTCAACTTAACCTATACTATAGGAAAATATCATGATAATTCTAATACGATAATTAATACAAACTAACTTAATCGCAAATTGTAGTCATCAAAATAGTGAGGCTTTGCAACAGAATTCTTTACAAAATAAATAATTAATGCAAACTGACTCAAGCATAACCACATAAAATTATGACAATTCTAATGCAAGCTAATTCAACCTCAACCACATCGTGTCATCAGAATAGTGGGTGAGTGTTGCTGAATTTTTTATATAACTCATAGTAGAAACTATGGAAATTCTAATGCAACTTACACGACCTTAATTACATATTGCGGTCTCTGGAATAGTAGATAATTTCTAAAAGAATATTTTACTGAAACTCATAATGAACATGCATGGTAATACCAACAAACTCAATTTTAAACATTGTATCTGCATTATTGTTTTTTTTTTGATTTAATAGGATTGAGTACTATGTGAGCTCCGTGAGTCCCATGATTGCAATATGGGTAATCATCTAAGTTCATTATTTTTCAGAATTTATGCATTTTTTTGACAATTTTATTATATTTATATTAGATGAGTTCCGCAAATATAACAAAATAAGTAATTATATATAGTAATCATACACCTCGAAAAAAAACAAGCTTATCAAATCCAACTCAGTAGAGAAGAGCAATAATAAGTTTTGTAAGAAAATGTTTTACAGTAATTCGTGATAGAAATTACAGTAATTTATTGTAAACCAGTTCAGCCTTAATAACATACCATGTACAGTATTACTTAAATAACAAGTAAGTTATTTCCATTTGTTTATTTGTAATTCAATAGTTATTATGTTATTAATATATCTTATTTTTTTAATCAGTAACAATTTTTTTTTTTACATTTTCCAGGCATTTTTTCCTGGAACGCCAAGTAAGCGTACTTTATTATTATTCAATAATCGTACATTATATTATATATTACATAATTATGTTTTTAAGTATATATTTTTTCTCTCTATTCTTGGGATGCCCTATACTACGAAGAGCATTAATTGCCCTATTCAACCTATTCTTAGTTATGAGGGGGATAGCGGGTATTGGAATTGGAGATGAGCCCCATTTCGCCTGCGTATAATACAACCAAATTTCATAGACGCTGAAAATATTCAGCCACTTTATAGAGGCCCTTATCTTACTATCCGTTATGTCGTTAACTTGTAACACCTTCTCTAATGAGTCCGGAGGAGATATGTTTTCTGGTATACGTATTCTGGAGTATAGAGTGCACCAGATCCTTCTGCTTACGTCACACTCGGCCACAAAATGCTCTAATGTTTGCAGCGTCCCTTGGCAGTGTGGACATTCTCCATTATCGTTATCTGATATGTGCACCAGCCTGTATCCCAGAGGCAATGCCCTGTGTGTCAGTCGCCAGTAAATGTCATTTTTCTTGTTTTCTGCCCATCGCATACTCGATCTCTCCCAGTGATTTCTTGACTCATCATTATTACTTCAAATCAAAAGCGAGGCAGTTGGCTTCAGAAATTTCCCTCTTAAAAATTCGGTGGCCCTTTTCACTGAGTATTCCTCACCCTTCATCTGCGCGAGGTTTATGTCTGCCAAATCCCATGGCCATGTTCCCGTATCTGGGTTTACTCTTCCTTCTAACCTTTTCCACTCCTTAACGTATCTTTTCCAATTTTCTGGCCATCCCTTGAGACTGAGCGAATTGTCATTTATTGCCTCCTTAATGTTCATGTTTATTTTGTCTCTCATACTGGCTGATATTAAAGAGCATTCTGCTTTTGCCCATATGCTGTCTGACGTTAACAGTTTTATCCAAATCATCATTAGTCTAGCAGCTATCATGTGATCAATCATGGAGGGTTTCAAACCGCCAAGACTGTAATCTTGCTGGAAAACCGAGAGCCTTGGTAGCATCTTCGATCTTTTCTTAATCCAATTAGCCATCATGTTACTTATCTCTTTAACTTGTTTTTTGTTTGGCGGCAGTATATATGATATATACCACATACGTGAGAGCAATAAAGATTTCGCTATTAGGATTTTCCCACTAAGAGACAGGTTTCTTGAAACTATTTTTTCTGTTATTTTGTTAATTTTCTGAATCATCCTCGGCCAGATGTTTCTATCCACTTGCCCTTTAATGTCAACAGTGTATCCCAGTACCGTTATATTCTCATTTTCTCCTAATCTTTTAAAATGTTCCCCTCCCTCAAGCTCAGTCCTTTCTGCATTACACGTAAGGGCATTAGCACTGATTTTTGACTATTTATTCTAGTATTCGATGCTTCTTCATATTTCCTGACTAGCTTCGTGAACGTGGTCCAGTCCGTATTTGAGCTCAACCCGATCGTCAAATTGTCCGTGTATGCTGCTATTTTAAAAACCTGGCCCTGTACATAAATACCCTATAGGTTTTCATTTAGGGCTTGGAGGAAAGTATCGAAGGTAATTACATATAACAGGGGTGACAACGGGTCCCCTTGATGTACCTCCTTGCTGATCCTGAAAGATTCCGATAATTGTCCTGCATCAGCTATGTGTGCTGTCTGTCCCGCGAAAAGCCCCTTGATTATGTTTGTAAATTTTATATCGGAATTCATCTTTTTTAAAACCATTTCCATGAAACGGTGATTAACCCTGTCAAATGCCTTTTGTTGGTTGATGAATAATAACCAGTGCTGCTTCGTTTGGTCATTCTGGTCCCTCATTGTAGTTGTGATGTCCATCGCTGCATCCATTATTGACCTGCCCGCGATGAATCCCTGCTGGTAATTACCTATCATCTTTTGACATATTATGTTAACCCTTGTTGCTAGAATTTTCATGAATATTTTACAATCAGTATTTATGAGGGAGATGGGACGCCAGCTGCCCACATCTTCAAGATTCTCTGACTTTTTTGGTATGAGCATCACAATGTTTTTTAGCCACGATCTTGGATCTTGGTAGTATTCCCGTGTCAAGGATCTTATTAAAAAGTTTTTCTAAACTCGGTACAATTTCCTCTACAACTTCCTTATAATATTCGTAGGTGAAACTATCTGCGCCGGGGGCTTTATTGTTTGGTAAGTTGTTTATTACCAAGCTAATTTCTTCCTTTGAAATTTTTTTTAGCAGCATAAAATTATCCTCTGCTGAAATTTGGAGTAGGTTACACATTATCTCTTCCACAGCTTCCTGATTAAAGTCCTCCTCCTTATATATATCCTCGTACACATCCTTGATATACTGTAAAATTTTACTCAGTTCTACTATGCTTGGATCATCCGGGATTTTGATTTTAGAAGTCGCATTTATCGAATACTTCACTTTATAGCGGGAGAAAAAGTATTTCGTCGACCGTTCTCCTTTCTCAACCCACAGCGCATTCGATTTTATTTGCCACTTCTGTGCCAATGCGTCTAGTTCATCTTGCTGCTGAGATACCATCTGTTCTACCACGACATTTAGGTCTTCTTGGCCTGGGTTTGCTGCTATTTTCGTTTTCAGCTTGGTGATACTCTTATTTAATTTTTGTATTTGATTTTCTGGCGCAGCTGGAGGCTTAAACGCATGTATTATCGACTGGATACAACATTTCATATAATCCCACTCTTCACTATTCTGAAAACTACGTATCTTCTCTATAACATTTTTCCTTAGATTCTCATTCTTCCAACATCTCACATCGAATTTCCAAAGGGCTGATCTGCTATTTGATCTTGTGAAATTGAATGTGCATTCCATGAGAAGGTGATCTGAATTTCCATACCATGTTTTGGTGTTTTGACAGAATTGTGCATAGTTATCCTCAACGAAAATATAATCCAGTCTAGTAGCCATAGTATGTCCTCCACGTGTTGTTTGGAAATAAGTAAGAAAGGGCTTCGTTGTCATAAAATCCGCAGTATCTGTGAACCCATCCATACGTTCCTTTAATTTCTCTTTAGTGGGATTATTATGTACTTCCGCTTGACTGATCCTATTTTCCTGCTCCTTGAGATTTATATTAAAATCTCCTGCGATTATGTTAATTGATTCTTTATCTATAACTGGAGTCCAGTTATTTAGAAACGTCATTCTTTCTCTTACACTTGGAGGTACGTATATATTCGAAATTTTGAACATTCTATGTTTTAATTTGAAGTACGCCATAATTACTCTACCTTCGTAGTCTTCCTTGACCTTTTCAAAGATTATATCTTTCCTTCCTGCCAAAATCGCCAACTTTGCCAACCAGTACGAGTCATAGGGGTCTTAATGGGTCGGGTTGGGTCGGGTTTGGGACTGACCCGGGTCAGACCCACTTGGATCAAAACCCGACCCGGGTCTGACCGCCTCATGTCAAACCCGACCCGGGTCTGACCCGCCTCATGCCAAACCCGACCCGGGTCTGACCCGCCTCATGTCAAACCCAACCCGGGTCTGACCCAGCCCAGCCCAACCCGGGTTGAACCCGGGTTAATGATGGGTGACCAACGATTGCTTATTATATTACTACCTAAAACCTATCTAAGGCCGTTTAAAGTTATTAACATCACCCCTCCACCTTCCCTTTGATGTCCCCCGGATAACTCTTTATCCGAAAGTTGTAACCTTTAACATAATCTAATAACCGGTTTTATATCCTATTCAAATAAAAGGATAACGGTTATATCCGGATAAGATATTTATATTAAAATGCATCAATCAAATAAAGTAACTCTATATTGATCAACATAAAAAAATGATTTATGCATGAAGTATGTACTTTGTACATTCTATTCTAAAACTTACGTATTCGTCAGGTGTCATTAGTGGCCAGACAAAGCGTATTTCGGAAATAAATAAAAGTTTAAAAAATTTTATTTGTGTACCAAAATTTTGAAATCGAAAATGAAATGGGAGTGCTTAGAGACTCCCATTTGACAAGATAAGTAAAATTTTTTTATTATGCAGATCAACAAACTATTTAATAATAATAGAACGATATTAGAAGCAGTATCGATTAACAATAAAATAATTTATAATAATGAAGGTCATATAAATAAGTGTATTCGAATTTTAATTAAAAAATAAATAAGATTTGATTTGTACATCTCTTATTTGATAATAAATACGTCTTCTTGTTTTATCAAAATAAGATTTACACAAGAAAACCCCCTAGATCACTTTGGCTGGATGAAATGTAAGGAATAATGAACAAGAAAAAAGACATTGTGTGGAGGTTGCAGAATAATGCACTCCCGTTAGGGTACCGTTTTATGCATACATAGATGGGAGTTGTCTTAATTGTCCAGAAGAAAAGCAAGCACCTCAGCATTTTGCGATAGAATGCAGTTAATTTGGAAAATAGGCTATATGTTTCTAAAGAACTCCGTAACAGATCCAAGGCCACAAGAAATGAGGGATATCTTTACAGCTAGCAATATTCAAGATGATAGAAAAAGGAGGGTAGCATTATGGTTGCATATCAATATATCCAAGCTCGATGGGGTAACAATATTATAATGGAAGAAACTGTTAAAATAGTGCTAAAGCCAGATTACAAAAGAGTTTCAAGGTACTCATAATAGCAAGCCGAAGGAAAAGTTAGTTCAATTCTTGAACTTTTAAAATTTCTTTTAAGTTGTAGATAGGTAGTTTGTTAGTTATAATAATTATAATATGTATTTTTAAATTCTAAATAAAATACACCAATTCGCATTATAAAAAAAAAAAATAAATAAATAAGATTTACGAATTTTAATTCTGAAACCCCTTATTATTATAATGTTCCGCGTCATTCTGAATTTATGTTGATTCTCAATTGGCGAATTGACGATCGAGAAAATCGAGAAAGAACACGTTTCAATTCAGAATTGAGAAATGACTTGGAACAATAATAGTATAGAATAATCCTTTTATCACGCAGCGTTCAACTTGCGCTTTTCTTATTGTATTCCGTACTGGTATGTAATAGAAAAATAAAATAAGTCTTACTCTACAGTATGTATTCATATATATAATATAATAATTGTAATTATAATACTTACAAAAAAACTGAAAGCCAGTATAAGTTTAGTGTAAGGCCGTTTGAAGTTGATTCTTCGGTTAACATCACTTTTCCAGGACTCTCGGGAGGGGGGAGGGGGGTAAAATGAAACGAACATATGAAACGAACATTGATTGGCTGTTCATTTTCGGGGGGAGACTTCAGCTGGGGGGTGATGTTAACCGAAAAATTAACTTCAAACGGCCTTAATTAATTAATTATATAATGTATCATCAGAGAAAAAGAACTTCGTACGTACGTACAATTTTTACAGCCAAAATTCTCGTGATCTAGTGATCGGATCTAAAAAATATGTATGCGATCACAGATCGGAATTTTGGGTTCCCAAGTTCCTATTGGTCGAGCAAATTTTGTCCCTCATTGAATGAAATAAATCACTACTCGGATGGCTTAAAAATTAATGTAAAAAAGTATCAATTCGAATAATTGGTTTGTAATTTTTATTTCCGAAAAAGTTAAATGTTTATTCAAACATTTCTTACTCATTAGTTCTCTAGCTCTTCAAAATCGAATAAACACTTCGGAAGCTCTATCTTCAGCAGTTTTTCTTGAATCGTTTCATTGCAAACTTAAATAAACATATATGAGAGGCAGTCAAGTAGGAGCTAAAATTTGTTCTTATTTATTTATTTTTTATTAATTTTATGTTTTTTTTAAATTATGTTTTATTTTTTTTATTTCGTTTTTATTTTATTGTATTTTACTTTATTTTAAATTATTTTTTTATTTTAAATTATTGTTTATTTTTATTTGCCGTATAACCGCGAAATAACAACAGAGAATTATTTCGAATTTCGGCCTGAATTAATCTTAATTTAGGGTATTTTTAATTTTTTTTAATTTTTACTTTTTTTATACGTTAACTGAAAAAATAGCTTCAAATGGCCTTAGATAGGTTTAGGTAGTAATATATAAGCAAAATTGCCTTCCTACATTTTTAATTAACACACCAAGGTAGGTTTAGACTGTCGTTTTTTGTATTTTTCAAGGTTTTCGTTCCTCATTCTTGTTTGCTTCGCCGAAGAACATCAAATTCCTAATTTGATTGGTCAGGTTCACGTGATTCTGCTCCGCTTTAGACGTCCCACATATAGAGCTATGTACATACGCCAGCCACTTTATAAATACTTAATATATACTAGTAATATCTCATGCACGAAGTAATAAATCGAATTTATATATTGAATTTGATTTCTAAATAATGATATATTTTATTTGTTTTATTTTTTTTTCATATGTTCATTTTAACGGGAGGGCCGGGGGGCCGTTGGGGGGGAGAGGGGGGATGATGTTAACCGATAAATTAACTTCAAACGGCCTAACTGATTTATATCGACCTATTAAATAAATATGGTAAACGAAATATTAAAATTGTGTTCTTATTTAAAATACATTAAATTTATGATGTAGACAACCGGGTAAATAATATGCAAATTAAAATATTTATTATAATTGTATTTTACCCTATATTATCCTATATCATATCTTAAGTTAACCGGATACCTCAATAATTTATCTGTTTATCAATTTTATAATTCGGGTATGCGGATAGCCTAAAAGTTAACCGGTCATTGGTTTCATCCATCATTAACCCGGGTCTGACCCGACCCGGGTTTTTTCTGACCCGGGTCTGACCCGACCCAGATTTTTTCTGACCCGGGTCTGACCCGACCCGGGTTTGATCTGACCCAACCCGACCCGGGTTGGGTCAGACCCGACCCAGCTAAGACCCCTAACAAGTCATAAAACCATTGTTGTGCTATGAACCTTCTTAAATTTTCATTATTTAAATTAGTTTCTTGTATCATTATTAGATCTAGATGATATGATTTAAGTAATGTTAATGTCTTTTGATACTTGTGCCTGTCATTTAGGCCCTTTACATTCAGTGTCGCTATCTTCAACACGCAACTCATTGGATTTGTATTTTAGAGTAGGGTTGTCCGACCCCATTTTTTTTGACTCTCTTGTACGGGCTATGTCTATCAATGTCTATCGATGTATTTTTACCTTTCCCTTTCTTTTTCTTTTTATTATATACAGTCGTAAACCCATCCTCTGTTTCTTCCTGTACTTTCACTTGACTATTCGCCATTTCTTCACTTTCATTGTTATTTCCATCATTCTCTTCCACGTTAGTGTTTATCTCCATGCTTTCCTGATTAGTCTCTTTCTCTTGACTCGTTGAGGATCTTCCTTCTTCATCTCTGTTTTCTTCAGCTATAGGTACCGACGCCGTCTCCGTCTTTTCTGCTTCTGCTCCCTCCTTTGATCTTACCCCGGTACTCGTACTCACCTCAACTACCATTTGATCGCTATATGAGTTGGGTTCTGAGGAACCTCCTTCTGAACCAACCACCACAGCTTCCTTGTATGGGTTTTGAGTACTGACTATATCTTGACTTCCTTCTTCCTTTTGTTTTCTTCTATCTTCCTCCCTTTTGGTCACATATATGTGTATGTCTCGGCATTCTTTCAGCAAGGTCTGGATCATTAGTTGTTTCGAAAATAATTATTTATTGATTTGTACTTATAGGGGTTCCCTCATAGACCAAGGGTTTGATCAAAGTAATTATCCCACGTCCTCAAAGGCTTCTCTAATTTGTTCCTAAATAACTTCTTTGTGCCCCATTGGGACGTTCCTGAGCTTGACCGGTAAGTAACTTCTCCTTAAATTCACCGATATGTACCCTAAAATAACTTGTTTAAAAATTGTTAACCCTTCCACTGCATAATATTTTTGCCTCTCCTCGTTTTTGAATACAACTTCAAGGTGAGTGCGAACTCCTCTGTTGAAGTGAGGTTTAGCTGCTATAAAATCATCATTTATTTTTGTGTACATCGTCGACACGATTTCATTCGTAGAAAACTTGCCCAAATTCTGGATATCAAAAATTAGGGCATTATCGTTTTTCGTATGTATTCGGCTCCTAGGGGCGAAGGTGGAGTAAGTTGCCTTCCCTCTTTTTAATTTCATGAAAAGGCTAGTCCATTGCCTTTCCTTTTTGCTATTGACTTCCACCTCATTCTCTGTGGTGTCTACGTTACTTTCTAATCCTTTTCCGATTTCGATTTGATTATCATTATTGTCACATGCAACATCACCTGATGTTGTGTAACTCTTTCCAGAATGTTCTTCTTTCGATCCTATCGCGTCATTAACCGCGTTGTGGGAACTTGAAGAAGAGTCTTCATCCATATTGACCATACTTGATATGCCTCCTACTACATTTTCCTGCTCCACAGACTCCGCCCAATTCGTAGTAGATGTGTTTGTGTTGCTTAAGTTTACCCTTTGGGCTTGGGTTTCATCCAGTTTTTCTATTGTAGTCGTTTCTGCTTTCTCAGCTGCAACTTTTGCCCTAGTATCATGAACTTTGGCTCTCTTTCCCTGCATGTTTTCCATATCTACAGTTATATACCTTCTTTTCCTTGATGCAGGGGCTTCCGCCCTTGCTATTAGTCTTTTGTGTTGTTCGGAACTCTGCTTTACTTCTTCCAAAGTCTTTTAGCTCTTACCCGGTACTGATGATCGACCAGTTAAGTTGCTTTAATCATTAGTAACAAGATATTTATTAATTAAAATATTAAATAGCTATTAATTACTGGGAAAGCAACCTTAAAATTTGATAATGTTATTTAATAGGGGCGTCGGTGGCGCCCATTTACTCTTGTATATTATATATTTATATATTTATATATTTATATATATATTTAACAGACTAGAAAAAAAAACCAAAAAAAAATCGAATCGTTTAAAAAAACTTAAATTCTAGTAAAGAAAGTATCCTTTTGGCATTATTTGCCCATTCCCATCTATAGTTTTGCTTCTACTTTTCGAATTTTTTTAGATTTTACATTTTTTTTCTTCGAATTTTTTGTCGGTATAATGAATTGATAATCAATGATTGTCAAAGAATATGACGAAAGGCAAAAGTACAACAACAAGAGAATCGTGAACTCAACCTCCTAAGCCCCCTGACCAATACAAAATTTACGTGATGCACGTAGATCAATTTGCACTATATTCATTTACCAATAGCAATTTAGATCCGGATCTGAATATATTGAATGTGTAACTGTTATATTTGGCAGGTGATAAGTCACAATATGATCGTTTACATGACTAATAAAAGCTTTAAAATTAATGAACTAGCATTGGCCCGGAGGGGTCCATATTGTTGTATTAAATTCAAGACAGAACATCTAATGACGGAAAGAAATGCTTTAAATCTAATGCACCAGCTTTGGCCCCAGAGAGGACCAAATTGGTGCATTAAATTCAAGACGTAATATCTAATGACAGAAAGGAAATGCTTTAATTAATGCACCAACTTTGACCAATTTGGTGCATTGAATTCAGGTTGGAAACCTAATGCCGGGAAGAAAATGCTTTAAATTTATGCACCAGCTTTTGCCCCGGAAGGGCCTAATTTGGTGCATTAAATACAAGATGGAACACCTAATGACTAAAGCAAATACTTTAAATATAATGCATTAGCTTGGCCCGGAAGGGCCCAAATTGGTTCATTAAATTTAAGACGAAACATCTAATGATAGAAGCTTAAGAAAAATTTTCTTTCTGAAATAAAAATAAGAATAAAACAAATAAATCTATTACCTTTAGCATATGGGCGGCGAAGCCGCCCGCATGATTATTCTAGTTTAATAATACAAAATATGGGATAGGATAAACTTGTTGGATCGTCATAAAATTAGCCAATCACACGATTTAGATTAATTTTTAATAATGCAATTGATTACTAGTAATAAAACTGCGATTTCATAGGCTGAGACTTATGTATTAGGTCTTGAGTTTAAATAAAAGTTAATACCATCATCAAATAATTTATAATAGAATAAAAATTTAATCGCAAATTTGTTAATAATTCATAAAGTTATCAGAATGGCAATCTCCGCCATTAAACTAATCTCCATTATATACTTATACTTTTCAATTCTTATGTTAAAAATTGTTAGATATTATTCAGTATGTTAAACCCTTGGGTACGAAAAATTTGCAAATACATATTTATAAAAAAACTCATTATGATGACATCTATCAATTAAACATCGCCTTTTGTTGATGAAAGTTGATCAAATTTCTCACAAATCATGAGCTAAAAATCTCAACTGTTCTCAACCATCCTATTCAAACACTAAATGCTTATTCTAAAAAGCTTGTTAGAATGGTTTTATAACACAACAATAAAGAGCCATTAGGATGATCATTTAACACAACAATCGTTAGGATGATCATTTAACACAGCGATAAGGAGTTTTAGAATGATTATTTATCGCAGAACATTAGAAAGATTGTTTAAAACTAACCATAAAGAGCTATTAGAATGAAATGATTATTCATCGCTAACCATAAAAAGTTATTAGAATGATTATTTAGCACTAACCAGCAAAAACTATTAGAATGATTATTTAACGTTGTTAAATAATCATAATGAAATTGTTAAAATGACTGCTTGATTCAATTATTTTAATTTCCATGTACACCTGATAATTGGTTATGACTCATAAGACTATCATTTCATTCAACACTATGTTACATCTCGCACATCTTGTGGAATTTTGATAAATCCGTAAATGGCCATCATCAAAATATAGAAATTGGATCAGTTATTACTTGATTACGAAATTTAATAGTAAATTCCATCGAATATCCGTTAAATTTAATATGAAAACGGATAATGAATCCATGATCTACTAAATAATAGACTATTTTTTTTTATAATACAATTTTTCAGTTCCTTCAACCCGTAGATCTTTTCTTTGTTATATCCTCCAATTATTATTGATACTTAAGCCCGTAGATTTATAATACAATTTCAACGTCGACTCATCAACCTGTAGATCTTTCTTTTATAAGTCATTTCAAAGTCTCATCAATCCCGTAGATCTTTCATAAGTCATTTCCAAGTCTCTTCAACCCGTAGATCTTTCTTTTATAAGTCATTTCACTGTCAATTAATCAGTTGATCATCATCATTCTTTATAATTTCTCCGTAGACTTATCTCCCCATGTATCATTTCTTTATTTGTATTGTTCCGTTTGCGTGGGTAATACAAACTCATAAAGTCAATCGGAGAGTGCAAATTTAGACTATCCACAAAGAATCCGAACACATAAAAAAAGAAAAAACGAAAATACTCAAAAATGATGTTTAATCGATCTTGGCACGCAATTAAAAATGGCAGGAATGTAATTTTACATATAGTAAGTGTCGATCTAATCATATGGCCTCTAACGTTAAGGTAGTGGTCGTACCCAGATAACTCTTTACCCGAAAGAGTATAACCTTTTATAAAATTTAATAACCAGTTTTATACCCTATTGAAGTAAACGGATAACGGTTATATCCGATTGTACCCTAAGTATAATAACCGGTTAACTGCTAGTTATAAATATCCTGGTTAACTAATAAGATAATGGATATTATAAGGCATCGTAACTTTGTTTAAAAAAATTTTTTTATATAAATGCTTTTTTTTATAGATATATACGTCTCGTTGATCAATGATCAAAATTGTTTGTCGATGGACTTGAAACACTTTTTTTTAAAAAAAAAAGAAAAAAAATTTGATCCGAAGAAAGAAACCGGGTGATAAAGAAAGGGTCTTGATTGTATGACATACCAGCAAATTTGATTGTTAATATTTCAAGATTTCGCAAGCTGAATGCGTTTTGACCCTTGTATTTGATGGATCTTCAACAGCCTCTCGCATAATAAAATGTTTATGATGCGATTAAAAGATTTGCCAAGTAAGCTTTCGAATGCATTTTGAAATAAAATAAATATTTTTTAACTCGGATATTTTTAAAAAATTTACAGTATGGAACGATTTTGACAAAATACATAGTATTTAATTTTATCTGTTTTAATAACTGATAAATTTTAAATTAATTTTTAATCCACTTATTGAGTGGAATATGAATTCTCTAATCAACTAAGTTTAGAATTTCATTGCAACATAAGTTGATTTGGAAAACAAAAATTCCAATTTCGACCTACAACACAAATTTGTGGTCTAAATGAAGCGAAGATAAATTAGTATATTTGATTTAGAGGCATTTTTGATTAATACATTGTATTAACTATGCTTATATTTTTATCATATCAGGTTTTATGCGAATCCTTACGTGAACCTTATGCAAGTATTTTTTCAATGCGTAGTTAGCTGTGCATTGCCTTAAATTTCTGTATGAACGTTATATTTGACTTCTTTTGGCAATTCATTTAAATGTAAGAAAGATATACTTTATTGAGGTATTGGGCAATTACTTAGAAAATGGTCTACCTGTTTTTGTTGGTATTATGAAAACTACGTATGAATTCATAATATGTTTATGTGTAAAATACATAAAAAAAAAGATCTTATTCAAATACAATGGCCCATTCTATTGAACTCGTTAAGGGCTTCTTTTGCCAGTCTACAGAATTAAAATAGTTAAGTATTTATAAATTTACATTCCTGGTTTTGCGTGATAGCATCGCACAGCTATCTTATTAGATCTTACCTATATTATCCTATATTATCTTATAAGTTAACCGGATAACTTAATTGTGAAACCCGTTAATTGATTTTATAATCCGGTTATCCGGGTAACCTAGTGGTTAACCAGTTATTATACCCTAGGGTACGACCACTACGTTAAGGCTCTAACCCTAAATTTTTATCCCACATACTTCAGCTTATTTATAAAATTTGCTTTCCTTTTTGGTTTGTATTAACCGGTGAAATAAGGTAAATCTTCAGGTCCATCTTATGTTATAGTTGGTGGTAGAATTACTGAATTACAGCAATTATGGTATTTAATCAGTGGTAGAATTAATTTGCAATGCCGCAATATTGTAATAATGCGATACCATAACTATAATATAATAAGGGGAGTAACAAAAACAGGTGATTTTTTAGGGGGGAGGGGGGTAAAAAAAGTTAAAATTATATATAAGAACCTGACTATTTATATATTAAGGAAGAGGGAGGGGGGTAGGTCTCTGATAAAAAATAATTAGGTGATTAATGATACTGCCCTAATATAATGGTATAATTAAGTAACTACGTGTGCAACACCCAGTCATTCCAAACCAGAAACTAATGATTATGTTGTTATTTACAATACAAGCATTACGGCTTTACAGCTTTATGGCTTACAGCCACCAACTATATCTTATGTAAGTAAGTGTTTGTTTATTTGTACTGGTGAAAGATCGTTAATTGAAGAATCGGCGAGTGACTATGTAGAATAAACTAATCGGTACTTTTCATTGGTCAAAAAAAAAAAAGAAGTCAAATCTAATATACATCTTATTTACATCATACATATTGTTAATCGATTTTGATGCAAGCTCATCGAAGGCTTGGAAGATCATCTATGGAAGAATTGGTGGGTGACTATGTAAAATAAACCAACCAAAGCTTTTTATTCAATAAAAAAAATCAAATGTGTGTTGCTTAAACATCATTTGCAGCCTTATTTATGATAAGAATTCTTTGAGAACAAATGTTTTAAAATCACTTTAAAGAGTGAAATTATTTATGCAATTTATCCTGTGATATTTAATCCCTTCTGAAAAGGTATAAAATTGCTTCTAAAGGTCCTTATATTTTTGATTTTGATTGAAATCATCTAATTCATTCATCTAACCATCTAATTCAGAGTTTGTCTGTTTAAATGTTTTTGATTGGTTGACTGTGCATTACAATATTCTTTGATCATCAAAAATCTATAATAGGTAGTTATTACGATATTCTTGATCCATAACTATTGCACTATTTATGATCATCAAATCTGGTAAATTGATTGATTACTAAATTAAACATTATATGATACATATAAATTACTACTTGGCTTTAAATGATCTCAAATCTGTATCTATTGTGACATTCTGATCATTTGCATGATGTTAATAACTATCATGACATTATCATTTATAGTATGATGTAATTATGATCAATATTCCTAATTAAAATGTTATAGATCTATTATCATGATTCATAATTGATATGTGAATTAATAATTGATATAAGAAATTGAAACATTGCACCATAGTTTTCTGTATGATAATATAACAACTCTGTTGCTATCTATTTATGAATTTTGAATATTGAAAAGCAAAAACTTATTTCTAAAATTTCATTTTTAGAAATAGGATTTCAGCTTTTCACTTTATTGACATTCATTAATAAAACCAACTCCTATGTGTTACTGAATAATGAGTAAGTCTGTAAAAACTTTTTACAGTAACTCGTAATACTGTAATTTTAATGCAAACTAATATTAGTGATTACCAAAATAGTGAATAAGTTCTGTAACTGAATCATTTAGAATCACAATAATTCTGATATAAAGTAACTTATCTTTAAATACTTTGGCTACTGGGATAAAGAGTAAGTTTTGTAACAAAGTTCTTTATAGTTATAATAAAAATCACAATAAACCAAAATAGTGAATAAGTTCTGTAACAAAATTTTTGTATAGTAGAAATTAATAATTCTAACCACTACTATGGTCACCAGAATAGTAAGTTTTGTAACAAAATTTTAGTAATTCATGATAAAAATCACATAATTCCAATAACAAACTAACTCAATATCAACTGCATAGAAATCATAATAATTCAAAATTGTGGTTATTGAATAGTAAGTAAGTACTGTAAGTAAGTACTGTACCAGATTTTTTTATAGTAAAATTACAATTTCAATGAAAACTCAACCTTAATCATATATTGAACATTGTGGTCACCTGAATAAAAAGTATAGCATGATAGAATTTTTTATAATAAAAATTACAATAATTTTAATACAAACTAACTCAACATTAATTGTATAGAAATCACTCAATCTTAACTATGTGTTGCAAGTACTGTAGTGGGAATTTTTTATAGTAGAAATCATGAAAATTCTAATGTAAACAACTCACATTAACCACATACTGTAGTTAATAGAATTGTAGTTCTTTTAAGTTCTGTAACAGAATTTTTTTATAGTAAAACTCACAATAATTTAAATACAACTAACTCAACTTTAATTATATAGAAACAATGATAATTTCTATGCAAACTAACTCTATACACAGCAGTTACCAGTATAGTAAGTTTTATAACAAGATTTTTATGCAATAAGAATTATTATAATTCTATTGCAAATTAATTCAATCTTAATTGCATAAAAATAATAATAATTGTAATAGGATTTTCCAATATAAATAAGTCAATCTCAATTACATAAAGATCATAATAACTCCAATGCAAACTGACTTATCAAAATAGCAAGTAATTCTATGTTAGATCTTATGATAATTCTAATTCAAAATGACTAAACCTTAGTCATATGCAGTAATATAGTTACTGGAATAACAAGTTACAAAATTTATAGTAACTCCAAATAGAAAATTAGAGTTTTTATAGTAAGTTATTATAGAAATTATAATTCTGATGCAAATTAACTCTACATGTGTAACTGAGTTAGCAAGTAAGTTCTGTAAAAAATATTTTTCAATAATTTATAATCAAAATTTAATACATACTAAACTACAACTATATACTATAGCTACCAGAGAGTAAATATTGTAACAGAATTGTTTACAATAACTTGTAAGAGAAATCATAAGAATTCTAATGCAAACTTAACTATTTCTGTGATCAGAATAGCATGTTCAGTAACAGAATTAAGCAATTCATAATAGAATTCATGATTGAAATTACAATACAAACTTATTCATCTACATAGTTTACAATAGTTAGCAGAATGATAAGTTCTGTAACAGATTTTTTAAGTATTTTATGATAGAAATTATAATAATTTCATATGCAAAATAATTTCCTAAACCACATTGTTGTCACTGGAATAGCGAGTAAGTTATAAAAGAATTTTGACTATAATTCATAATAGAAGTTATGATAATTCAAAAGTAAATTGTTTTATAATATTTTATTAATTATTTGCTTACAAAAATGCTCAAAAGAGATTCAGGACTATAAGTAAAATGTCTAGAAGATTACAATATACAATTTAAAACAATACTTTTGGAACTATAATATAATAAAGTAATTTAACAGTTAATAAAAAAATTCAGAAGTTAAATGAAGGTATGTTAAGGCATTTTGATTTAACCAAAATAATTTACTATATTAAATTTAATAATACAATGCTCATTTCAAAAGATTAAATTTATAATATTTATTCTTTCAAAGACAGATATGCAATACCAGTAAGTTGATAATGGGTGGCAATCAATTAATCGACAATCACTTCACCGACATAACATTTCACTGACAATTATTCACCGACACGTTCATTTTACCGACAGTTTATTTCACCGAAGCTCATTTCACTGATAAAGTAATTCTGGTCATTTTCGTTAGGGTCAGAGTAGAATTAGGTAGAATTAGGGCTAAAGTTAGAATGCTTTTTGAAAAAAAAACTTGTCAGTAAAATGAACTTTGGTGAAACAAACTGTCAGTAAAATGAACTTGTCGGTGAGTATTTGTCGGTAAAATGTTATGTCGGTGAAGTGATTGTTGGCGAAATAATACGGATTCGTTGATAATTGATATGAAACAATGAAAATGTGAGATTGTAAACTTTGAGAGATTAAAATAATATTAAAGTCTAAAGGTTATTAATTTAGAACTACTTATGTCAATTAAAAATTTTATTTATTAGTCTTTTAAAAAAATAAATAATTTATTGATTTTTCATATTTTTCAGTTTTTTTTTAATTTGTATATTATTATTTATATTTATTAAGATTGTTAATATTAGAATGATAATTTGACCTTGCATTTTAGATTTAGAATAATGCATTAATTAGTGCTAATTTGATTTTATGCGGTCTCAATAAATACGTATATTTAATCATTAATCAATGATATTTTTGTAAATTAAAATAGTTATTACGAATAAAATCAATAAATCTAATGCAAGCTAATCAACCTTAACCTCATATTGTGTATACAACAATAGCTATTAAGTTCTGTAATAGAAGTTTATTTACATGTAACTCATTAATATGATCAAAAAAAAACTAAATAAGATGGGTAGCGTGAATGCGCTACCTATTACACTAGTTTAATATAAAAATCGCTTAATGACTTTAATGAAGCATTAAAATCGATCCAACTAATATTATAGTATTAAGCAATCGAAGAATTATATATAAATTTATGAATCACTTAATAACAAAAGCAGTTATATTAAAAAAATTTTGCAATATAGCTTTTAAAGGTTGCGTTTTTTTAATGATTTTTATACTGTATCTTACCGATTAAAAGCAACTACTAAATAAAAGCAGCTCCTTGATTCTGGAATCATTTGTTCATAGAAAGGATAGTATTATGTTTGATTACTATAAATAAAAGCAACCTTTTTCTTGGCATCCAAAAGATTACTAATTTTTTTTGTCTCTTTTATCTGACAATATATGGTATTTATAACATAAACTAGAATTAAATATTTTGAATAACAATCATATATTTTAAACAAGTGAAAAAAATAGTCAATTGATGTTAACTTTTAAGTATCTAATTTTGGTTAATACTAACTGTTTTTTTATAATGATAGAAAAGTTCATTTTGTCACATATCCATATTAGGGAGGTTCAAAATTAAAATCAAAGAATCTTATTTTATTTTTCTGGTTTATAATTCAAATATAGTAAAAATATTATTTAAAAATTCTTACTTATTTTCGAAATGCGTCATTTATTTGTTAATTGAATCCCTCAATGTTAGAATATTTAATTGCAAAGTTGTTAAGATACAAATTGTTAAGATACAAATATAACTAAATAATATGACGAAGTCACGCTGGGGTTATTATCGCAAGGATCACCCTTGTGGCTTGTATGATAGAAAAATAACCTGAAGCATGACGAAAGTCATGCTAAGGTTATTATTGCGAGGATCTTCACATGTAACAAAGCCTCAAAGATGTGATTATAGAATTGCTATTTGTGGTTAGTAGGAAATAAGATAGAAATAAAGGAAATATAAAAGGTTGAGAAAGTACTTTGGGAACGATAAGTGCTTTTTTCGTCACTGCCTGACTTTGGTCTGGCTCTTTCGTGGGTGCCTCATAAAACCTAAACAGACATAATACAAAATATGGACTAAGTTTTATATGTATACTAAAGGATGGTAAAAATTTATGAAAGCCTTTCTAATTCTTGTTATTATTCTAACAAATATAGGTCTTCAGAAGCCTGAAAGTTAAAAAACAGCCGAATTTTCTCTTTAACAGAGTCAAGCATTCAGCAATTGTCAAGATGCAGATCTTTATCATGAGTAATGAATTGGCAAATATGGCATAGGTTCGAGAATGAACTTTAAAAATTACAGAAATGCTGCAATGATATTGTGGTAAAATACCGAATATGAAAAAAAAGAGGTGAAATGCATTAGTCGTTTATTAGTCGAGATGATTTACAAATGGAGGAAGTAAAATTTAGAATCGGTCGAATCGATTTAAGTCGATAGATATCGATAGATCAAAAATTTGATAAGCAGGATGGGATAACACTATGAGAAGGATAACAGAAACAAGAACGAATCAAGTAATCAAGTTCGGGGCTGAGTCTGCACAAAATAAACCTAGCCAACTATAAGTTAATAAACTTCTGTTTATGGCAATGGCTAACTCAATAAGGGTACAAAGGCAAGCTGACAATCACAAATTCAGCTGAAGACGAACAATTCACAACCTTATAATCGTAAAAAAAAAAATATATTTAATTAAATTAATTTAAAAAAAAAGAAAAAATCATATGTTCACATGGATAGCAGACCTACATTGTGCAGGTAATACTAGTGCCAAGCTACACAAACTCAATAGCCGGCTTTAAGATGCCATGAAAGAAGTCATGGAACAGCCATTTGTTATGAGACCATGGACCGGGGTCATGACGTAGAGTGCAAAGTGAGGTATTGGTGATTGAAATGAAGGAGTAGGGAAGTCAGGTGGTTATGAGATATTGTGTGGGAATTGTTGATATAGTTGAGTAAGTATGAGTTATTTGTGACGAAGTTTATGGAACGTGGGAGTTGGGTAAGAAATGATTTGCGTGAGAGATTATATGGTAAAATTGAGTACAGATGAGATCATAGATAATGGTTATTTAAGGAAAGAGGAGTGAAAATTTGGTCTCCATCTTTTGTTTTTGCTGCTGAGCTCGACATTAGTCTAGCTTTGTTGTTAGTACCTGCCCACCTACCGCTAAGGATAGTTTTTCGATAGTTTTTCAATAGTTTAGATTGAGTAACATAGTGATCGATAGCCCAACTATACAGCTCGGATATTGAAAGCAAAAAGGTAGATATAAGACTGGTTTAGTGATTGTAGAGATGACTGTGGGACCACGTGTGCAGGAGGCAAGATCCCATATGTGTATTTAATAGTTGTAGAAATGTGGGTCAAGTGACAAAAGAAAGTCCCAGTGTGATGGCATATAGCGTGTAAGTTTGACCATGCATAACTCACAAGGTATTCGGCAAATAATCTCAATTCCCAGATCAGATAATTCCAAATCAGAGCGTGCAATACCTTTCTTGTAATTGAAAGGGGCATTGCTACAAAATCTGGGTCTACTATCTGAAAAAAAATTTTGAACCCATAAGAATTTCTGAAAGAAAAAAAAATTTTTTTTTTTTTGGCAGAAGAAACGAACCAAATTTCGTTCCAAATGGAAAATGCAACCATGACTCAATCAACATACTTGAATATAGAAATGTGCACATTGAAATGGATATAATGCTCAATCAGAGTTGTATCTATTATGTAATTTTGATAAAGAACAAGATCGGCAAGTAGAAATAAAAATTTTTTGATAAATGCATGAAAACACTCTAACTTAGAACCCAGATATATAAAGATGTGATTGAATAAATTCCATTTGATAGATTATCTAATGTTAAAGAAATTGTATCGTTGTACTCGACTTATTGGGCTAGTTTAGTAAGATCATTTCAACTCAACGATTCTCTTTTTTCTCCTACTGTGTTTTTTTTCATAATGTCAAATAAATTGATCCAAGTGAGAATAATAACCTGAAGCATGATGAAAGTCATGCTAAGGTTATTATCGCGAGGATTTTCACATGTAACAAAGCCTCAAAGATGTGATTATGGAATTGCTATTTTGGTTAATAGGGAATAAGATGGAAATAAAGAATATAGAAGGTTAGAAAGTACTTTGGGAATGATATGTGCTTTTTTTTTCGCTGCCTAACTTTGGTCTGGCTCTTTATAGGATCCCTCCTAGCCCTCCCTAACATTTACCAAGCTCTATTTGAAATGATATAAAAAAAAAAAAGGGAAAGTAAAGGAGAAGAGAATAAAACGAGAAGAAGGAATAAAAATGAAGAAGAGAAAAGGAAATGAAAAAGAGAAAAAGAGAAAAAGAGACGAAAAAAGAAAAGGAAGTGAAAGTAAAAAAGAGGGAAAAGGGAAAGGAAAAGAGAATACTGATGAAAAGGAAAAGAGAAAAGTAATGAGGAAAGGAAGAGGAAATGACAAAGAAAAGGAAAGAGAAAGAAAAGGAAAAGAATAGAATGGGAAAAGAGGAAGAACTAGAAAAAAATCCACATCATTATCGCGGGCATGTGAGTTTACATTTATTACCTGTATTAAATCCGTGCTGATTTGACTAGTAAACTGCTGCAAAACCTGAGCTATTTACAGTCCAATTGGCAATGAACACACAGTTCGGCACAACCTGCCGCATCCGACCCAACTTGGGCCATACCTGCACAAATCCGAACTTTGACCTATGCAAAAATGACCCGTACTTGTCTGATTCCATCCTGTGACTATAAAAAAAAAAGTTAATCCACATCATTATTGTGGTGAAAAAAAAAGAGACGACAAGAGGAAAGAAGACGGACAAGAGAAAAGGTGACAGACAAGAGGAAAAGAAACAGACAAGAGGAAAGAAGACAGACAAAAGGAAAGAAGACGGAAAAGAGGAAATGAGATGGACAAGAGGAAAGGAGATGGAAAAAGGAAAGGAGGCAAAAGAAAAAAGAAGAAAAAGGAGAAGAGAAAAAGAAAAGTGAAAAGAAAGGAAAGAGACGAAAAGAGGAAAGAAAGAGAAAGGAGAAGAGAAAAAGAAAAGTAAAAGAGAAGGAAAGGAAAAGGAAAAGGAAAAAGAAATGATAAGTAGAAAAAAAAAGAAAAGAAAAGAAGTAAGATAAAAAAAAAAAAAGAAAAGAAAAGGAGAAAGATATGAAAAGGGAGACAAAAAGAGAAAGAAAAAGTGAAAGGAAAGAAAAGAAAAGGAAAGAAATTAAGAAAGAAAAGGAAATGAGAAGAGTAAGGAGGAAAGAAAAGAAAATGAGAAAAGTAAGGAGGAAAGAAAAGGAAATAAAAAAGAAAAGGAAATGAGAAAAAAAAACAAAAAAAAAAGAAAAAGAAAGGGAAAGAGAAAAAAATGGAAAGAAAAAAAGGGAAAAAAGAAAGAAGAAGAGACTGGAAAAAAAAAACAGGTAAGAAAAAGAGGAAAACACAAAAAGGAAAAAAAAAAAGAGGAAAGAAGGGGAATCAAAAAGAAAAGAAGAGGAGCAGAAAGAAGAAGAAAGAATAGGAAAGGAAAGAAGATGGGATTAAGGGAAAAACGAATATATAAGATGTAGGGAAATAGAAAATATAAGATGCAACAGAAAAATGAAAATATGAGAAGAATAAAAAATGAAAATATAAGAAGAATGAAAGCGAGTTGCTTGTGGACATGCTTGCTGACTTGTGGGTGATCTTGCTTAGCAACTTGCTCCACGATGCTCAGTTGATGTTGGTAGTAGTAAAAAAAAAAAAAAGTATTGTAAAGAGTGTAGTACTACAATAATGTGCACATTCTTTGCATTTTGATCACGTTGGCATATCATACATGTGTTCGATTCTCTTTTTTTGTCGCCATGTGACCATTATGCAATACTTTGTGTGCACGCATTGAGTGGAGTATTTTGTACTATAAGGTTAAATATGGCACCTACAGTCAGTGTTGTCTTGGGACACGGACACGGACAGCGGACAGTCCGGGACGGGACGTCCGGGACATGTCCGCCCAGAATTTTTTTTGTCCCGGACATTCAGCGAATCAACACGTAATCACCAACCAATAAAATTCGGTGTACCCCTCGTAAATATTATCATCATTTTTTACATAACCCAAACCAAGGTCTGTATAATTCAGCAATTTGATTGGTTTTACCCAGCGGACATGTCCCGGACATATAGAGACAAAGTTAAAAATTAGTAGGACATTGTCCGTATACAATATCGCGTTGGGACATTATTGCGGACTTGTCCCGGACGTCCCGTCCCGGACTGTCCATGTCCCTGTAAAATTGGCGGGACAATGTCTGTGTACATCACTGCCTACAGCCGCAGCATGGCACTCTCCCACTGTGTTTTTTTTCATAATGCCAATAAATTGATCCAAGCAAGAATACAATGGACATGCATACGATTGTATGCATCATGGATTTGCATGATTGTGATTGAGATTTTCATATAATTAAGGTCATAGACATGCTGTGAGAAAATACAAAAAAAAATGAAAAATGAATGATAAAAGAGATAAAGAAGAAAAGAAGTGAAAAAGAAAAAGTGAAAGTAAAAGTTGAAGTAGTATGTGCTACATTATAGCGTGGGCCGTACTTTCGATCCTCATTTGTACTTCGTCACGTGCACGCAGTGAATGCACACAGTGACAAGCTTATAAGAAATATATGGACTATAGAAAAATTGGTAAAGCACAAGTACGAAAATAGAAGAGAAAGTAGTGAAGGCTAGAGATGGGAAAAATGCGCATTTTATAATAAATGCACATGAATGTGCATTAATGCGCTGATATATAAAATGCGCATGATACCACATGATAAAAAAAATTTTTTTAATTTTTATCTTTATTATTGATAATATATCTAAATAAAGATACTTCATATTGATTCTTAATCAGATTTTGCTATTATATATAAATTTTTACAAATTTACTAATTGTAAACTTCATCGTTGCTTATCTTATATAATTTGACACCTGACCCGTGGCTCTGCCACGGGGCTTTGTATAAAACTTTAGAATCTTAGTTAAAATCTGTAAATTCACATTATATAATATTCATAAATATGCTGAGTTAGTTTGCATTGAATCATCACAAAAAAATTCTGTTACTGAACATACTATTCTATTAACTACTTATATGGTTAAGATTGAGTTAGATTGCATTAAAATTATGTTATTATAAAATTCTGCCACAGAATTCACATTCTATTTCAGTATGATTGAGCCCAGTTTTTATAGAATTATTGTGATTTTTATCATGAGTTTTTATAAAAAATTCAATTACAAATTTTGTTCGCTATACTAGTAATTGCAATATATAGTGGGTTAGTTTGAATCAGTATAAGTTAACTAAAAAAGTTTGTTACAAAGCTCATTACTCCAATGACAGATAGTATACAGCTTAGTTTTATTGGTGAATGCCAATTTTCTAAAATAGTGTTGCAAAGAGAAAACCTTATATTGCTATATTAGTTTTAGCTCATTGATCACCTTTTGAACATAATTGTGGTTCGTAGAACTACGAGTCACTGAGAAAATTAATTGATTATCAGATAATCAGGGCGGCAAAAATTCCGACCAAAAAAAATTCTAGAAATCAATCATTAAATATTTGGTTGAATGTAACTTTTTTTAATCATATGTTTTATCTGTAACGGAGCTTTGTCGTGTTCTTACACTTGTTCTTGCACTTGTCGTGTTCTTACACTTGTTCTTGCACTTGCACTTATTCTTGAACTAGGCCATTATATAAAATGGTTTTAAATTCGAGAATTTTTTTAGCCCAAAATAATTTGTAAATATTAGGCAAACAACAAAAGTAAATTTGGAACATTCACGTTCACAATTTTGTGTTGTTTAAGGGCGTTAAAAAGGGCATTGAAAATGATATAATAATTGCTCGAATATTAATAATTACTCGACCATGATAATAGTCATAATCATCTTACGTATTTCTGTCAGTTTTCCTACATTTAGGTCACATTTTTCGGATACAACCAATCAAAAATGTTAAAGCGAACAGACCCAGAATTGAAGTATATAGATATAGTAGAATGTTAATTTTACTTATTTTATATTTAATTTTTCTATAAAAAATTTTGATGGGATAAAATGCGCATGATTCGGAAACATGCGCATCATGCGCATGATTGAGGAATCATGCGCACGCATGAATCCCATCTCTAGTGAAGGCACTACTCCCATATGTATCTTCGTATTGTCATGTAAATAAAGCATCCGAGCGAGAATAATAACTTTATTAAATAAAGAACTCTATAATTGCTGAATTGTACAATTCATTTATACAGTAATTTGTAGGCATAGTATGCAGTATTATAATATCATTGAAATCTTAACTAATTTCATCCACCAATTCTTATTTGACGGATGAAAGTTTTATATCTCATTGGCATGAGATTAAAAATTGGTATTTCTTTCTTTTCTTAAATTAATTTTTAATAGATTTTTTTTTTTGCGCCCAAATAATTTTTAATAAAAATTCTTTACGAAAGTTATTATCGAATAATTGTATATTTGTTCAGGTTTCTTTAAGTAACTATTCGTTAAGTAATACTAACATTTGTTGAATCTAATAAATTTAACAACTTTTAATAAGTAACAATTAAATAATCTTAAAGATAGAACTTGATCTTTGAGTTACCGATAATAATGATAATAATGAATTAAGAATTGCACCAAACGCAAACTTGTAAGACAAATAACGTTATTCTCTACGTGATTAGCAACTTATCGCAATTGAGCTCACCGATAATTATATTTGCAAAAATTTTTATATGCAATTTATATGTAATTGAAAATTTTCAAGCTTCATCTTCTATGTAATAGTGCTCAAAATAAGTCAAAATAAACATATTTGAGCAGTTCTAATACTATTATTTGTCAAAAAATAAAAAATAAAAGAGACGATTAAACAAGAAGCAAATGCGAAACATCAGCCGTCCTTGTTGCTCCGTTTGCTAACTTCTCCAATTTTAAGATGTTATTCCATTTTTATAAATCAATTATCTAGGTAACAATTTCATGTTTATTTATAAATACAATTACAACTATATATCGGTATATATATATATTAGTCATCATTTTTATATTTCTTGCCGATTTATCGACAAAATTTATTATTGAATATGTAGCCGAAAACTCACCGTCGGTTAAAAGAATCCACTAGTTTATTGTAAAATTGGATAAAAATGATTAAATTTAACCTATCATTTAATGATGGGTCCAACTTCGAGTAGTGAAGTTAAATAAAAAGGTCGATTTAAATATAATATATTAAACAAAAAAGAATGATTCAAAAAAAATGAATAATTTATTTCTATAGGGGTCGAAAAAATCAGTATTATCATCGTTACAAGGCGGAAGCCGAACATCGCCAAATCTAGTACACCATATATAGATCTTTCACTCCAATTATAAATGAGTAATAAAACGGCGACGTTTCATAGAGCTGGGACCTTATTTATTCGGCTCTTAAATTTGATTTAAAATTTTTTAGCAAAACACCTGAATATATATTTTAAGCATATTTTATTAATGCGCGCATTTTACGTAGAAGACTTCAAATTACTAATCATATAGTTTACTTATAATTTTATTAATCATCATATATGTAGTTTACTTTATTTATCGAAGACGTTAATGATTAGACTTCTGATTAATTAATTTCTACAGGGGTCGACAAAATCAGCATTATCATCATTACAGGGGCGGGAGCCGGACATCACCTTAAATTTATACACCATGGAAAGGTCTTACATTCTGTTCCACTCCGCTCCAGCCAAATTTGAATTCAGAATTGTTAGATTTTATTTTACTACAATTAGTGTTGAAGCCGGCTTAGCCGGTCCTGCCGGTCCAGTTGCGACTGAGCCGCATAAACATTTCGTAAACAAGCTTTTGTAGCGAATTTTTGCATAAACTAAATTAATAAATACTCTTTGTAATCACGCACTAAATAATAAATGAAAACTCCCCCAAGTACACCCAAAATTTATCCTAAATTCCGCGCAAAAAATGCACGGAAAGAAATAGATTAAACAAAATTCTACCAATGAAACTGCCGACACTCATTAAATTAAAATGTTTTTGAGCCATTTTTAATAGAGTAAACTTATTTGTTAAAAAATTTCCTTTTTTGTAGCTAAAAATTTCAAAAAAAATAAATTTATGGCCAAAAATTAAGAAATTTGAAGATTAACGACCTACATTACAGCTGTTTTCATAAATTCTGGAACATCTTGTAAAAAATTGACCGACGGAATATTCGTTGATTCGGCAGTGATTACTGAAGTCACAAACGTATTAATATTATATCGTCAATACCCGACTGGTTAATTTTTTACCAAATGTCCCAGAATTATGAAACAACCGTAATTTAGGCTGATGATTCTTCAAAATTCTTAATTTTGGTCAAAATTGGTTTTTTTAATTATTTAGATACAAAAAAAGAACTTTCTTAAGAAATATGCTTGGTTGATAGCAAAATTGATTCAGGAACATTCTTTCTTAATGAGTATCAACAGTTTCATTAGAAAATCCTTTTTGTATCTAAAAAAAAAAAAAACTAATTTTCAGTCAAAATTAAGAATTTTGAATATCATTGGCCTAAATTACAGCTGTTTTGGGGGTCAGATATTTGCTGATTCGATAAGTTTGTGGTCTCGGTAATCACTGCCAAACCAAAACTTATTGATCATTAAATATTCGATCGATTAATTTTTTTTACCAGAATTTATGTAATGTAGGTTAACGATTTTCAAAATTCTTAATTTTGGCTAAAAATTTATTTTTTGAAATTTTTAGCACAATAAAGGAAATTTTTTAACAATAAGTCTACTCTGTAATAAAATTGGCTCAAAAGCATTTTCTATTTAATGAGTATCAGCAGTTTCATTAGTAGATTTTGTATAATTTATCTTACTATTTTTTTTGCTAGGAATTTTTTGTGTAGAATTTAGAATAAATTTTTAGGGTGTTCTTGGGTAATTTCATTTATTATTTAGTGTGTGATGATAAAAAGCATTTATTAATTTAGTTTATGCAAAAAATTTGCTACAAAAGCCTGTTTATAAAATGTTTACTGCACCAAGCGTGGTTCAGCTATTGCTAAGGTGCAGTTATTTAAGCTGTGGCTAGTCTGGCTGGGCTGGCTAAGATGGCTTGCAGCACTAACTAACTAACAATCAACAAAATTTTAAGCCAACCAGCCTGTATTAGTATAATCATATAAACATTTCAAGTGCATGAAATTTATTTGCCTATCATTAAGTCTCAATCTAAGTTTACTCGAATCTGCTAGGGTTGTGAATAGACAATAGACAAGCCAATAGACTCAATAGACAGTCTAATGGTCCAATAATGTCTAATTAAGTCATTAGACAAAAGTCAAATTACTATATAATTTAAACAATCTGATTGGTTAAATTTAGATGCTAATTGTCTAAAGAACACTCACAGATAGAGCATTAGTACACCCAATGTCCATGTGTTAACAAATTCTGAATCCTGATTGGCTAGATCAGGTGTAATATAAAAAACAATCAAAACAATCAAAACAATAAAACTGATAGATCAGATGTGATATTTATATTTGTTCTTTAGATTTTAAATAGTTCCCATTGTCCTAGTATATAAAAAACAATTAGTTTAAGACCAATAGACATTAGACTCATTAGACTAATAGATTTTCAATAGACCATTAGACAATTAGACAATAATTTTTTGATTAGACTATGTCTATTCACATTCCTAGAACCTATACTCAAATAAGTAGATTTATTATTGAGATTTCAAGCAGTTGGTAAATCCATAAATTGCATTAAGTGTTGGGTTAATTATTTTTAAATTTAATATAAAATTATTTCTAATTTTTATAACATAGTTAAAAATCTATCTAATTGGAGATTGATCCTTGAAATTTGATAGCTGCTTATAGTAAACATTCTATATAAAATTGCAATCAATCATATAATAAGTTGTTAATAAAAATAATTATGTCTAATAAATTTTGCCAGAAGCAAATCACTTTAGAGAACTAACTTTCTTTAAAGTTTCATCAGCTGTTTACTATAAAAATTTAGTACTTGCTATTCACAAATACTAAATTTTTATAGTATCAGCTAACAAAACTTTAAAGAAAATTAGTTCTCTGAGTGATTTGCTTCATCATAATTCATCAGATATAATAATTTTCATTAGCAATTTATTATATAATCAATTGCAATTTATATAGAATGTTTACTATAAGCAAAAATCAAATTTCAAGGATCAAAATCCAATTAGATGGATTTTTAACTATACTAATTTTTATTTGTTATATCAAGAATATTTATTATATCTTATTTAAATTTGTAGTATCACCTACAGGTTGATAGCGAAATAGTTGCACTTCCAGGTCCCCAATCCCATGATTACTAGTTCATACACAACTATGCATATGATTTGAATAATCATGGAATAGATATTTAGAATTCTAAATTCATGTCCGCTCATATTACTTTTCTCTTTTTACTTATAATATTTTCATAATAATTTTTTTTGTTCTTTTTAATTCATAATCAATTAGAATAGATAGTTTGTAGAATTGAATAAAATAGTTATTAGTAATATAGATAGTAATCCATAAGTTATATATATAAACCCCTCTTTTTGCCTCTGTAGCAAAGTGGCTTTGGGATTAGTTTAACCTTTTATACATTTGGTTAGAATTGAATTCTCTCTTGTAATCCTTATTTCCACTGAATAATAAAGTCTTGTACATGTCTTTATACATGTTATAAAATACACTTTGTTTTCTTAGTAGAATCTTATAGTTTGGTTAAGAGAAACTATGTCTCTTATTGTTAATTATTGTAGTAAAGTAACCAACCTCTTATATCTTCATATATAAGTGTATTGCTGCCTTTTTCAAAAAGCCTTATTTAATTCTCTCTGATAAGTTATATACTAACATTATTATTAGCTACCATATTACTATAGTTGTAGTCTTCATACTATAAACTTTTTGTCTTTTGAATTCTTTTGAGAAGTGAATTCTAAGTGTACTATTTTTGGTGGTGACTGTGAGATAGAAACTTTAGAGTTAATGAATTGTGAAATTTAATTAATAGTAATTAGTTATTACTAAGTGTATATGATTGCTTATATTGAGTTTCTTTACAGAAATCAACAACACGATTATTAACATACATTTTATCCTGGTACTGGACCAGCAATACGACAACAAATTCACAAAATTGCTGCATATTATTCTTGTCAATTGTATCATCCTGTTGCAAGAGATATTACTATATAGTTTATTGGGTTTTGGACTTGGTTTATTATAACATATCTTGTGCTTTCTTATACTGATTGTACTTTTATATTTTTTAATTAATACAACAAGCTACTAATCTCCCAAGAGAACATTTTTGTGCTTTACTTTATACTTTTAGATATACTGCTAATCTGGATTTGATGCATTAGTTGAGCAACTTCAACAAGCTTATTAACAAACAAACAAATTTGAACTTGACCTCTTTATTGTTCTTTATAATCCAAATACAAACACTATAGCAGTTGAAACTTCTAACTCAAACTCTGACTCTGACTCTGATATAGAACTTGATAGATTATTTCAAACTCATTCACCAATATCTATAATACAAAACATAGCCAATACTCAAGCAGTCTTGGACTACTTTCAAGCTAATCAAAAGGAATCCATTTTATTGAGAATTGAACCATTCTATGGAGATGGAACTCAAGACCCTCAAGCCTGGTTAGAAAGTTTTGAAAAAGCTGCCATAGCTAATAGATGGAATACTCGATGAAAGTGTGAAATTCTTCCTGCCTTCTTATATGAGATGTCTTCTATTAACAGGGCCCATTTTAACAATTTTTCAAAAATGAGATTCATATAAATTTTAACATAATTGACATTTTTCAATTATAAATGAAAGTTGATTTGCATAACAAAAAATAGAGATAATATAAAAGAAATATTAAATGAAGTTGCCTAAGGCCAAGCACATCATAAGACTACCTGATAGTCACTTGCTACATTTAACCAATCAATATTGTAAAATTTGATTAATCCCGGATCAGTCTAAAATCAAAACAAATGGTTAAACTCAATTATCTCAAAATGAGATGAATGTAAAAATGGGTCCTTTTAATAGGGAACACCCCATATGGAAATGCAAATAAATAGCAACAAACCTATTTTAGAGCAAAACAATATAATCCAAATAATCCTGATAGAGATTAAACTGCTACTTCTACTGCCTTCCAAAATCAATTCTGTATACAACGCTAGAAAAACAAATGGTTAAGGAATCTTGATACCTTAAAACAACTACTTGGAGAATTTATTGAAATTTACAATAGCAAATTTAAAAAAATTAATAAAAAGAGTATAAAAAGAGTAGAAACTATAGGAAACAACATGCTAGATGCCCACAAATTACATTATTTCAAAAAGCGATTGAGACCAGATCTGCTTCCTTTTCTCTTAATGCATAACCCAGGAAATCTAAATGCAATTTTGGAATTGGCTCATACTCATAAACAGGGAACTGACTTCACTATTAACGATCTAAAAATTATAAAAAGGACATTGAACAACTCACTAAACAAATGCAACATTTGAATTTAAATTATGCTACTGCTCTTACTGCCCAAACTGAAAAACACTAATTTAAATTAAATTCTTCTTATCATGAAAATACTAACAAGAAAAATACTAATTTTAGTTGTTTTAGATGTAGAGAACCTGGTCACTATACAAAGAATTGTCTGGCTAAAAGGTTACCAACATTATTCACTCTCTAACCAATACAAAAACAAACAAAATAGAACCATAAATTTTGTTGAAGCTGAATATAAAGATGAAGCTGATATTACTTGCCACCAACCATACTCTACCAACAGGAAGGAACAAAAAGGAAAACAAAAACAGTTAGAATCTATTAAGGAACATGCTCTTAGAAGTAAAACCTCACAAATATTAACCAATATAAAAGAAATTCCTATGGAAGTTGAACAAAATATACCTCTTGTAAAAAAATATTGAAAAAAAGCTTACCTTTCAAAATAGACCAACTTAACCCTTATGATATTTCTAAAGATTTATTAGAATCCCCTGCCTATATTACCTATGTCCAACTCCTACAATATCCTAACCAATAAAGTAATTTGGCAAAGGCCTTGTGAAGAAAAAAGGCTCCTAATACTGAAGCTTATCACTTACAAACCAATAGTTCTTACAAGACTATAGCTATAAGATGTTATATTAGGATTAAAGGAAATCCTGTAGTTGCTATCCTTGACACAGGTGCTGCTGTTAGCATCATTACTAGAAAACTAATAGACAAAATAGAACTTGAAATTGACCAACCTTTTAGAACTATGGTTGTTACAGCAAATGGAATCATACTAAAGCTTTAGGAATAGTTACCAATGTGAAAATAACTATTCAGAACCTTATAATCCCTATTAGCTTACAAGTGATTGAATTCTAGAAAGAAACTCTATTACTAGAAACAGATTGGTTTAGTAAATCTAAAGCCAAGTTAGATTTTGCTAATAACACTCTACATATTAAATATTTGAAAAACAAGCTACTATTAATACTACCTATGTTAGCAATAATACCCCAATTCAGGAATTAGAAGAATTTACTGAGAAGATGGGTGGATTAATGAATTAGAGGAGTATAATAAAGAAATCCAAGCCTTTTACACAGATGAATACACTCAGAGGATGATAACCTATTCTATAATCCTTGAACTGAACATAATTCTGCTATANGTGAAATTTAATTAATAGTAATTAGTTATTACTAAGTGTATATGATTGCTTATATTGAGTTTCTTTACAGAAATCAACAACACGATTATTAACATACATTTTATCCTGGTACTGGACCAGCAATACGACAACAAATTCACAAAATTGCTGCATATTATTCTTGTCAATTGTATCATCCTGTTGCAAGAGATATTACTATATAGTTTATTGGGTTTTGGACTTGGTTTATTATAACATATCTTGTGCTTTCTTATACTGATTGTACTTTTATATTTTTTAATTAATACAACAAGCTACTAATCTCCCAAGAGAACATTTTTGTGCTTTACTTTATACTTTTAGATATACTGCTAATCTGGATTTGATGCATTAGTTGAGCAACTTCAACAAGCTTATTAACAAACAAACAAATTTGAACTTGACCTCTTTATTGTTCTTTATAATCCAAATACAAACACTATAGCAGTTGAAACTTCTAACTCAAACTCTGACTCTGACTCTGATATAGAACTTGATAGATTATTTCAAACTCATTCACCAATATCTATAATACAAAACATAGCCAATACTCAAGCAGTCTTGGACTACTTTCAAGCTAATCAAAAGGAATCCATTTTATTGAGAATTGAACCATTCTATGGAGATGGAACTCAAGACCCTCAAGCCTGGTTAGAAAGTTTTGAAAAAGCTGCCATAGCTAATAGATGGAATACTCGATGAAAGTGTGAAATTCTTCCTGCCTTCTTATATGAGATGTCTTCTATTAACAGGGCCCATTTTAACAATTTTTCAAAAATGAGATTCATATAAATTTTAACATAATTGACATTTTTCAATTATAAATGAAAGTTGATTTGCATAACAAAAAATAGAGATAATATAAAAGAAATATTAAATGAAGTTGCCTAAGGCCAAGCACATCATAAGACTACCTGATAGTCACTTGCTACATTTAACCAATCAATATTGTAAAATTTGATTAATCCCGGATCAGTCTAAAATCAAAACAAATGGTTAAACTCAATTATCTCAAAATGAGATGAATGTAAAAATGGGTCCTTTTAATAGGGAACACCCCATATGGAAATGCAAATAAATAGCAACAAACCTATTTTAGAGCAAAACAATATAATCCAAATAATCCTGATAGAGATTAAACTGCTACTTCTACTGCCTTCCAAAATCAATTCTGTATACAACGCTAGAAAAACAAATGGTTAAGGAATCTTGATACCTTAAAACAACTACTTGGAGAATTTATTGAAATTTACAATAGCAAATTTAAAAAAATTAATAAAAAGAGTATAAAAAGAGTAGAAACTATAGGAAACAACATGCTAGATGCCCACAAATTACATTATTTCAAAAAGCGATTGAGACCAGATCTGCTTCCTTTTCTCTTAATGCATAACCCAGGAAATCTAAATGCAATTTTGGAATTGGCTCATACTCATAAACAGGGAACTGACTTCACTATTAACGATCTAAAAATTATAAAAAGGACATTGAACAACTCACTAAACAAATGCAACATTTGAATTTAAATTATGCTACTGCTCTTACTGCCCAAACTGAAAAACACTAATTTAAATTAAATTCTTCTTATCATGAAAATACTAACAAGAAAAATACTAATTTTAGTTGTTTTAGATGTAGAGAACCTGGTCACTATACAAAGAATTGTCTGGCTAAAAGGTTACCAACATTATTCACTCTCTAACCAATACAAAAACAAACAAAATAGAACCATAAATTTTGTTGAAGCTGAATATAAAGATGAAGCTGATATTACTTGCCACCAACCATACTCTACCAACAGGAAGGAACAAAAAGGAAAACAAAAACAGTTAGAATCTATTAAGGAACATGCTCTTAGAAGTAAAACCTCACAAATATTAACCAATATAAAAGAAATTCCTATGGAAGTTGAACAAAATATACCTCTTGTAAAAAAATATTGAAAAAAAGCTTACCTTTCAAAATAGACCAACTTAACCCTTATGATATTTCTAAAGATTTATTAGAATCCCCTGCCTATATTACCTATGTCCAACTCCTACAATATCCTAACCAATAAAGTAATTTGGCAAAGGCCTTGTGAAGAAAAAAGGCTCCTAATACTGAAGCTTATCACTTACAAACCAATAGTTCTTACAAGACTATAGCTATAAGATGTTATATTAGGATTAAAGGAAATCCTGTAGTTGCTATCCTTGACACAGGTGCTGCTGTTAGCATCATTACTAGAAAACTAATAGACAAAATAGAACTTGAAATTGACCAACCTTTTAGAACTATGGTTGTTACAGCAAATGGAATCATACTAAAGCTTTAGGAATAGTTACCAATGTGAAAATAACTATTCAGAACCTTATAATCCCTATTAGCTTACAAGTGATTGAATTCTAGAAAGAAACTCTATTACTAGAAACAGATTGGTTTAGTAAATCTAAAGCCAAGTTAGATTTTGCTAATAACACTCTACATATTAAATATTTGAAAAACAAGCTACTATTAATACTACCTATGTTAGCAATAATACCCCAATTCAGGAATTAGAAGAATTTACTGAGAAGATGGGTGGATTAATGAATTAGAGGAGTATAATAAAGAAATCCAAGCCTTTTACACAGATGAATACACTCAGAGGATGATAACCTATTCTATAATCCTTGAACTGAACATAATTCTGCTATATATTTGACCAATACCTTACCAAACCATAATGAATGGGATAGAAGTTCATTTAACATTAACTCTGAATTACTACCTGAACAATTAAAACAAGTTGTGAACCTGCTTAATGAAGTCCCTCAAGTCTATGCTAAAAAGATTAGTAAATCTGGACAAACTGTTGGATTAGGCCAAACCAATCTTGTCCTTCATAAAATTAATACTGAAATTCCAAACCCATAAGTTAGCAATCTTATAGTATGTCTTTGGATGATTAAAACTTTCATAAAGAAGAAATTCTTGCAATGAAAGAACAAGTAATCATTCAAGAAACTAAAAGTTTTTGGCTTCTTCTGTTGTACTAGTCCCAAAGAAAAATAGTAAAAAGAGAATATGCATTGATTACAGGAAATTGAAACTATTACTGACAGTCTTTAATGGATCTAAATGGTTTACAAGTCTTGACTTGGCCAGTAGATATTGGCAAGTTGGAATGAGCCCAGAGAATAAAATGAAAACAGCTTTTATTACCAACTTTGGTACATATGAATTTAATGTTATGTTATTTGGGTTATGTAATTCTCTTTTAATATTCCAAGATTAATAAACCATGTTTTAAGCCTATTTATTCACAAATTTGTGGTTGTATATTTGGATGATATAACTATTTATTCAAAAACTTTTATTAAACATTTGGATCATGTTATCAAGTCTAAAGAAATTAAAAAAAGCTTATTTAAAATTAAACTTAGAAAAATGCTCCTTTTTTCTAAATACTATTAAATTTTTAGGACATGTAGTCAATATAAATGGGATAAAAAAAAGATTATTAAATTAAGGACTCCCTATACCAAAAACTCTCAATAACTTTATGCATTTTTGGGTCTTGCCTCTTACTATAAAAAATTTATCCAAGGTTTCTCTAAAATTGCCAAGCCTCTAAACAATTTATTAAAAAGGATAAACCTTACTAGTGGACTAAGGACCAAGATGAAGCCTTTAATACTTTAAAAACTCACCATATCACAGCTCCAGTATTAAGATATCCTAACTTTAAATACCCCATACTGATGCCTCCACTCTAGGTTTAGGTACTGTACTTGCACAATTGGATGATAATAATAAGGAACATGTTGTAGCCTATACTAGCAGAAGTGTTACCAAAACTGAACAAAATTACTCCATACCTGAACTGGAATATCTTGTAGTTATTTGGGCTATAGAATACTTTTACCAATATTTGGGTTCTAAACTATTTTATCTAATTACTGACCACTTTGCTTTACAATAGTTATGAACTTCTAAACTTAAAGGAAAGCAAGCTAGATGGATCATGAGATTAGAACCCTATAACTTTACTATTATCCATAGACCAGGACACAAACATAACAATGCAGATGCACTTTCTAAATTGCCTGTCCAACAGAAGTTACAGCCTATTACCTTGAACTTGAAACTGAAACCTCCTATAATTATTACACTAATGATTATTTATCTTCAAAAATATACCAAGACATAATGAAGGTATTAGATTACAACCCATCTGAATTTATTACTTATAGTATAAAACCATATAAGAATATTATATTACACCTGAAGGAATAAGGTATAAAGAACAATATTGTACCTAGTGCTATATTGAACATATTAGCAATCATTTAAAAGTCAAAAACAAAGATAAACATTGGCAATATGATTGGAAAAGTCCTAATGCTCAATGTTGGTATGGTGATGAATTATATTTACCATTAGATGATTGTGCTAAATGTAAATGTGATTTAAAAATGTGAATTACTATTAAATTCTGTCCTATAAAAGAAATTGCAAAAAGTTATTGGTCAACCAGATTCAGAGAATGAAAAAATAATAGACTCCATTTCTGAAGTTCAAACTGATAGTGAAAATGAATTTTCTTTTCCAGAAATCATTACAGATATTGAAAATAATTCTTTAACAAATTATCTCTAGTGGTTATCTTTTTTACAAACTCCATCTTTAGAGTATTGCCAAGAATTTAATAATTTTTCTAATTCTTATTTGTGTAATTCTGTTTGGTGGAAAGTACCAAATTCTACTATTTATTTGTAATTCTTTTCATATCAATGTATTTGTCCACAAATGATGAAAAACTTTGCAAGTCAGTCATTGCTACTGTACAAAATTTTAGTTAATTATTCATTTTGTTATCTATTAATTATTTACTATTAGTTTTTTTTTTGTTATATTTTATTTTTTTTTATTTCTTTATTTCTTCTTGTTTATTTTTTTTTTTACAATAGAATCAACAAAATATAATCAAATTAAAACTTTTTTACAAACTGCAAAATTTCCAAGTTATTATAATACCCAACAATAGTATTCCTATGAACCTTAACTGAACTAAACTTAAGTCAAGTTCAGGTTCAGGTTCAGGTTCAGTATTGACCTGAACCTGAACATTTTTTAAACCATGTTCAGGTTCAGGTTCAGTATTGAACTTTTAGACCTGGTTCAGGTTCAGTTAGGTTCAGTTCATAAGTTCATGAACATGTTCAGATGCAGTCTGGTGTTTAAATAAACTAGTGAATCTAGGTTTGGTCCAGGTTTGGTCTGGTCCAGACTAGACTCAAACTCTAAATTTTATTATTAAAACTTTATACTAAACTCAAACTCAATCATAAGTTTGGTCAGGCTAGTCCAAATTTTGCAAATTAGTTTGAGTCTAAATAAAAATGTATATATTTTTTGATACTGAACAAGTTTACTCAGTGTCTGAAATTGGGTTGCGGAGTCTGCAAACCACAACAAATTTTAAATTTCCGCAACCAAAATTTGAAGTGCATATGCAAATTCCGCATATAAATTTGATTAAATGCTTTTACGTGCAACTAAATTTTTATAAATTCTTATAATCTGCAACTATTTTTTTATTTAGTTGCAGCTTGCAATAATTTAAAAATTGAATTTCAGACACTGAGTTTACTTAGAGTGAGAAGTATAAATCAGTTAGTAAAATTTAGAGAATCATAGCATTTTGTATAATTTATTAATAAAATTATACAAATTTCTATGATTCTCTAAATTTTACTAATTGATCATTACTTCTTGCACTAAGTAAACTTGTTAGACACAAAAAAAATACATTAAATAGCATATTTTATTTTACTTTTCTTAACATTTGAGAAAAGATACTTAATTTAGAAATTTTTATCAAAAATTCAAAATTAAGCATTTTTGACGCAAATTTTAAGGAAAATAAAATATAATATACCGATATGATGTATTTTTTGGTGCAAGTTTACTTAGATCAAGAAGTTATGATCAATTTGTAAAATTTAGAGAATCATAGCATTTAGTATAATTTTATTAATAAAATTAGGCAAAAATAAAATAGCGACCTGTCGCTATGTGACCCCTTTATGATCGACCAATCATTTTAGAGATTGGCGATTATATATAATTAATGATAATCGCTTGTTTTTTTTGTTTATTTTCTTCTAGGCCCGACTGACTGTTTCGAAGCCACTTGTTTTTATGTTAGTTTTTTTTTGTTTCCTTTTTTTTTTGTCTTCAACTTATATTTCTTTTTTCATAGGGCAAAATCGTCTTGGATCGTCTTGGAGTCGTCTTGGAGTCATCTTGGAGTTATTGTAATTTAGCATTTTCGAAGCTGCGTTTGCTTCCCTTTCCTTTCACCAGTGTTTGCCGTTTCACCGGGGCGTTGCTATTTCGTTGGGAAGGTTTTTTTTTAATAAGTTTTTTTTTTTTAATAATTTTTTTAAGTTTTTTTTTTGGTAGACGACTACTATTACGATTATTTTTTTTCATATCGTGCACTTGATTCTTGGATTTTTTTTATTTTTTCATTCGTTTATTTATTTTTTTTTATTTTTTTTATTTTTTTTTTATAATTAATAATTTTATAGTTTCGTTTTTTTTCAGTTTTTTTTTTTTTT
>QKWP01000010.1:549774-599994 GCA_003550325.1 Gigaspora rosea | reverse complement strand
TTTTTATAAAAAAAAAATTGTTCTAGCTATACTAGTTATTTTTTTATAACATTTTAAAAATTATCAATTTTACTTGTTGATTTAAGGGTTTCTGCACTATAGAATCTAAATTTTTTGGCTATATAAGCATAGCAAGTTTTAAAAATTAATATGTCTATGTATCAAAACTAGCAACCAAAAGTTTAAAAAAAAATAAAATTCAAAATAAAAATAATAATCTTTTTTTTTTTTTTACGGTTTATAGAGAGACTTCTTTGCTCTCATGGTTTTTATTAAGTATACAACCTATATTAAATAGGGGGGTATTACATTTTACATATCAACGAGACTACAATTAGCCATGCGTACAATTTTAGTTATTGTCTATTTAAAGGCTCTGCCCGCAGTTTACCTACTAATTGCCATACCTGGAACCCGCCTGTGGGTTCCCTATTTAAAGTTTCTGGTTTTCAATATTACTATGTAATACCAAACTTATTTTTATCCATTCAGGCTTAGAGCTATTTTACCCTCGAAGTAATCTCTACCATAACGGACGTAGATCCCACATCTATACCGGTTTTGGATTTTTGTGCCAGAGGTGATTCCATAATTGGCAAGGCCAATCCTTTTCCACAAACGTCGACGGCATTCTCCACATTTCTCACTATAATAGTGCCTGCTCTTTGCCTTATCGATTTCTTTCTGGGAATTCCTTGATTCAAGTATGTACCTTCACATAGACTTCGCCACAGGGCTTCGCATCTGATTATAGGCTCCAATTTTTGGTTACAGAGTATTTACCTCCAGCTGAACTCGAACTGTTGACCTTGTCTGTGGGGGAACGGGAACTTAACAACTAAGCTATGGGACCTGAACCCTTCAAAATCCAAAATTATGCATCTATTCTCCAAAACTAAAGTAAAATAAAAAAATTTCTGCTATTTTGATGTATTTTTACATGAGTAACAAGTTTATTTAGTGCATAAAGCTAGAATTAATTAGTAAAATTTTGTGAATAATAAGATTTTATAGAATTTTATTAATAAAATTCTGTAAAATTTTATGATTAACAAAATTTTACTAATTAATTCTGACTTTATGCACTAAGTAAACTTGTTTAGCATCTAAAAATATACCAAATCAGTATAATTATTTTTATTTTACTTGAAATTTGGAGAAAAGATGCTTAAATTTGACTTTTTTTATCAAAATCCAAAATTATACATCTATTCTCCAAATTTCAAGTAAAATAAAAAATAAATCTGCTGATTTGATGTATTTTTAGGTGCTGAACAAGTTTACTTAGTGCATAAGATTTTATAAAATTTATTAATAAAATTCGTTAAAATCTTATGATTCCGCGCTATAATTTGATTGGATAATAAGGTTACACAAACTATGCGCCACAAATTTGTGTTACTAAGTAGCTTTAGACAAAAAATTTTTTGGTCATGTGACCTTGTTTTGTGGCTTGGGTCATATGATTTAGGCCAGAAGTTGGACCGGAAGTTGGGTTGGAGGCCGGATGGATGGCATTAACAAAAATAGGAGGTGGCAATAACAGTTCCCTAAAATTATACAAATTTCTATTATTCTCTAAATTTTACTATTGATTCTAGGTAAACATGTGTATATATTATGAACCTGAACATGTTTATGAATCTTAAACTGAACCTGAACTAAACTTTTTTTAAGTTCAGGTTCAGGTTCATGTTCAATAATTTTAATTTCAGGTTTAGTTCAGTATTGAACTTTTAGAGCAGATTCAAATCCAGGTTCAGGTTCATTGAACCTGAACCTGAACCTCTATTGAACTGAACTGAACTTTGGAACCCTACCCAACAAAAGAAAAGTTTAGAATCCTAAAGTAAATTCTTTATTATTTATAATTATTTATTATATAAAAGAGACTATCAAAAACAATCAAGAAACCAATTACTCATGTAATTCAAGAACATGAAATAGATCTGATCTTATATATGGCCTATACTCATCCCTTAGAAGTTACTTAGGTACTGAAAAGATGTTTGAAAAGATCCGTAACTATACTATTGGCCTCAAATGTATAAATATATTCATGAGTATATTAAAACCTGTGATGAATGCCAAAAGCATGGGAAATACCGAATCTTAGAACCTTTACAACCAATTCCAATAGAAGCTCCCTTTTACAAAATAGGTATTGATTTTGTAGGCCCTCTAAATATAACCAAAAGTGGAAATCACCATATTAAAGTTGCTGTTGATTATATAACCAAATGGCCTGAAGCCAAAGCAATACCAACTGCTAATGCTCAACAAATAGCTCATTTTATTTTCAATGAAATTATTTGTCACTATGAAAGTTTGTATTTGATAATTTTAATAATAAAGTAATCAAATTCTTGGTACAAAAATTTGAATTAAACATCTACTATCTATACTATACCACCTACAAGCTAATGGATTAGTTGAAAGATTCAATAGAACATTATGCGAATCCTTGGCAAAGTTAATAAATCAAAATAGAGAATAGGATACCATAGTACCCTCTGTATTATATGCCTATCAGACTTCCAAACAATCTATAACACAATTTACTCTATTCTATCTTGCTTATAGAAAAGAAGCTAGATTTCCTAACTTTGAAAATAAAGATGAAATTATTGAATATATGTTCAATTAATTGTTTGAAAATTGTAGAAGACCTACCTGTTAAAAGAAAAATTGCAAAAGAAAATATCAATAAAGCACAATAACAACAAAAATTTTAATGGAACAAGAAATTGAAGAAAGTTTAGCGAATTTTTGAAAAAGGAAATAAAGTTCTATTGTTTAATGCATCTCTATACAATCAACATTCTGGTACACTACTATCCAGATAGTCAGGACCTTACACTATATATTGCTGTATAGCTTAGAATTATATAAGTTACAAACATTAGATGGCTAAATTTTAGAGTCTCCTTACAATACTTAAAAGATATTATAAAAAAAATATTTAGTTGTTATAAAAAATCAGCTGATACTGGTGATACTGACGGAATGTTTAAAGTTGGCCATTGCTATCTTGAGAAAACTGTTACTTCAATCGCCAAGTTCTTATATGATATTACTCGCAGAGCTCGTAATTAAGCAGGAGAGAAATATATTACACTTTAAAATGCCATTATGATAATATACCATATTTACTCGAAATAATGTGCACCTGATGTTATTTTGAGGGGATGCGCATTATTTTGAGTACACGCATGTGTATTATTTTGGGGTAAAGGTCTAATTTCTAAAAAATTGTGCGTTATATATGTGTGATGCATAAAAAACCTGTATTTCTTAATTTTATATAAAGCCTTTCTGATCTAAGTCAGATTTTTTGACTAAAAATATTCTTATTTCTGCTTGTTATTTGAATTCGTAATTTTAGCAAATTATTAATTTGCATTTGGAGTGTGAGATGTACATGGATATTATTTCAAAACCAACATGCTATTTTAAGAAAATGCAATTTTCGAAATAACACCCATGTGCATTATTTCGAGTAAATATAGTGTTGACCTATAAAAATTACACAAAAACGGGCATAACTCTCGATCCAGTAATTAGAATTCGATGAAACAACCACCATTCGACTCAGCTCGATGAGACGGTTCGAATGAGCTATAGATCATCCCTGTACGACCATTGGTTACCAAGATCGGAACCAATAGATGATCAAGTATCAGATCTACAATTTGATTGGCTAGGCGATCTACTGCGCGCCAAAACGCATATATGGCATTTATAAAACATGTCATATTTATAGCATATATACTCTATATTTTATTTATAACACATATATCATTTATTTCATATATTACATTTATATCATTTATACTATATATTTTATTAGTAATAGATATAGCATTTATTGCACATGTAATAGATATAGTCCGTTACATTTGTGAAAAACAAAAATGTATAAAAGCGGCCGATGTGGACCCCAAGTTCAACATCGAGTCTTCATACTCTTTCAATAATAAAAACAACTATTAACTAAACAAATTAAACAATTATTAGTATCCTCATATACTTCTAATTGTAGCCTCTTTCGTAATTGCAAATTGCCTTAAATCTTCTTTGTTAAGTTTTATTAAAAAATGCCTTCCGACTTAGATATATCACAGTAACAAAGTGAGGTTACACAAAGTGTTCACTGTCTAAGATCGCTCTAGTTACCTAATATCTTTGAAGAAGTGGATATAGGATAACAATAGTATGAATTTGATCATTATCGACTTTATTTAATGCTAATTATATAAAATCGCTGATCATTTATATAGTTGCCTCTCTCCAATCCGGCCCTCTATATACCAGACTCTTGATAATCTGAACTAAAACTTTCAGAACAAATATTTATATATATATTTCCTCTGAATATACTAAATTAGCATAGTAAATTTTATATTCCGGATCTGAACTCAAGTTAATCAGTACATATAATCTTTTATTTAATTAAATTTGTTTTATATTATAAATAAAATTTATTTTATATAATTAATTAAACTAGTATTCTGACCCGGATCAGATAATAGTGACCTGACGGGTCAGATATTCAACCTGAATCAGATAATAGTGACCTGACAGGTCAGATATTCAACCTGGGTTATAACCTGGATCAGATAATAGTAACCCGATAATCAACCCGAGCCATGACCCAGGTCAGATAATAGTAACTCGATATTCAACCCGGGCTATGATCTGGGTTGATAATAGTAACCCGATATTCAACCCAGGTCATGACCGAAGTCAGATAATAGTAACCGATATTCAACCTGTGCTATGATCCGGGTCAGATAATAGTACCTGATATTCAACCCGAGTTAGATAATAGTAACATGGTGGGTGATAAATACAAAATAAAAATTAATCAAAACGGCTTTTTTTTTTTTTTTAAATTTTCATTTCTGTTTTTTTTTTTTTTTTATTATTAACTTTTATATACCAAATTTTTATTAGAGTTCGGTTTAGAAAGAGAAATTTTATATTACGAACTTTCTCTATACCGAACAAAATCTTTTGGGACAGCCTATTAGGATAAGAGAGAGGCAACTTTATACAATTATGCATATAATCTGGATAATCACAGGATAGATATTCAGAATCCTAAATTTATGTTTGCTTATATTACTTTCTCTTTTTACTTATAATATTTTCATAATAATTCTTTTTGTTCTTTTTAATTCATAATCAATTAAAATAGATAGTTTTAGAATAGAATAAAATAGTCATTAGTAGTGTAGATAGTGACCCATAATTCGTGTATATAAATCTGCTCTTTTTGCCTCTGTAGCAAAGTGGATTTGGATTGGTTTACCCTTTTATACATTTAGTTAGAATTGAATTCTCTCTTGTAATTCTTATTTTTTACTGAATAATAAAGTCTTGTATATATCTTTATACATGTTATAAAATACCCTTTGTTTTCTTAGTAGAATCTTATAGTTTGGTTAAGAAAAACTGTGTCCTTATTGTTAATTATTGTAGTAAAGTAACTAACCTCTTATATCTTTATATATAAGTATATTGCTGCTTCTTTCAAAAAGTCTTATTTAATCCTCTCTGATAAGTTATATACTGATATTATTATTAGCCTGCCATATCACTATAGTTGTAGTCTTCATACTATAAACTATTTGTTACTTGAATTCTTTTGAAAAGTGAATTCTAAGTGTAATAGTATATTTTGAAAATAAATAATAGTTTAAAAATCTTATTTGTTTATCAAAATTTTGAAATCAGAAAATGAAATGGGAGTATTTAAAGGTTCTCATTTGACGAAATAAGTAAACATTTTTTATTATATAGATTAACAAACTATTAAATAATAATAAAATGATATTAGAAGCAGTATTGATTAATAATAAAATAATTTATAATAATGAAGATTATATAAATAAGTGTATTTTTTAATTAAAAAATAAGGGTTTTAATTTATAGTGCTATAGCACTGTAGTGCTAGGGCATTTTAACCAATTAAAATTTAAGATCAGGTATAACATGTAGATCAGGTTTGTGTAACAAAAATAAAGAAATTTTTAAAAAATTAATAATATCTTTAAACTTGGTCTAAAAAACTATCTTTTGGGCTCTAATAAAAAAAATTCCTTGCAAAATTTTATTATAAACACTATCTAACTCTACCTTATTATCTTTACCCTTACCCTAATATTAAAGAAATTTTATTTGTTTTGTTAAAGGTTGTTTTGATTTACTTGTTACACTAATTTTGTTTATTACATATAGGGTAGCACTGTAGTGCTATAGCACTATAATAATATTTCCAAAAAATAAATAAGCTTGTAAATATGTCTTTTTGTTTTATCAAAATAAGATTTACCAGTAAACTCTTCCCATCGATCACTTGTCCAAAATTTTAAGCAAATGAAAAACAAAAATTTTATTAGTAAAAGACGAAGCAAATATAATACTGGTTTTTATAAAGGTCAACCTTTTGCTTAACTTTCCGGGGACTCCTTTATATATTCGGCAAGCAAGCCAGAAGCGTTGGTTGTGCAAGATAACTGGCAGTGGGTGCCCTTGGTACAAGAAATTTTGGTGGAGATACAAATATTTTTTTCTTTATCGACGAAGGTTTTTATATTTTGGCTAGGCAGTGAACTAAAGAAATGAGTTTTCAACACACTCTATAAAGGTTTTGGTTACAAAAACTTATTTGACTATACTTCTACTATCATATTCTCGCTCGAAGTTCTTTTTTCTAGAATTTTGGATGAAAAGTGGGAATTTCGGCATACCCCCTCCAAAAGATCAGCATTGTTGTTCCTATCCTAATCAGTAAGAAGGCACGCAGATGAATAAACAGGAACGGACGCGTAATAAGACGTGGCACAATGGAGTAGGCTAATCTGCAGAAAATAAATTCTAGAATGTTCCTTTAGTTTTCTTTTATGTACATATAATACTTTGGCGAGACGTTTCCTTGCGCAGTATTATATAATTTTTATTAATATCTTCATAGTCTATTTTTTCTTTGCTTTTTCTTTGGTTTTTCTTTTTGTTTTATTTTTTCTTGGATATATAATTTTGGTTTTTGGTTAATTGTATCGGGTATTTAGTTTTGTCCCCCATTTTAATCTTCCCCTTGTTTTTATTCTTCTTTATGAGAAGCTCAGAGAAGAAGTTTTTAAAGGAGTAGGTTATGAAGCATAGTTGGTTTGTAACTATAGCTAATGAATTTTTTTTGGCTTATACGTAAGCCGATGTGGCTGGTCGCATCTGGGCGCAAAATTTATTTTGTAGCCGGATGAGGTCGAAGTTTGTTGATTATAAATGTATTAAAAAGTAATTTTTAGTAATAATAAATCTATAAGAGTTCAGCAAGACTGCCAAAGTTGTAAAAAAAAAAAAATAAGATTTACGAATTTTAATTCTGAAACCTTTTAGGGCACTGACATTTATTACCTAATATTCATTTACTATAGGAGCTTACCTCACCCTAGGTAAGATCTATAAATAGAATTTTGGCCAATTAAATTTTACTCAGGTAAGATTTTTTTGACACCCACCCCCTAAAATATTATATAATAAACAATAATTATAAAACGCACCTATGGAATTTAACACCTATGGTCACGTGCATAAATTATTTATATATATTTAATATATTAAATTTTACAGTACTGCATTGTACATACATATATAAATTATTTTTATTATATACTGATTTGTGTTACTTGTGTAACAATATAAAACGCGTCACTTGTAAATTGATTTTATTTCTAGATTTATTTTATTTCTCGTCATTCATCGTTAACTTCTATCACTATTGTTGAAAATGGATAACACAACTTTTGATTTTAGCACTAACAACGCTTACAGTAGTTTTGTAGATGAATACACAACTGATATTACGACTTTTGATGACCTCAATGAGCAAGAGGCTTCAGAAAGTAATTTCAACAATTTCAATGACCAACACAACGAGAAGAAGGTATTTGAAGAAAATCTAATAGATTCTGAAGAAGAAGGTGAAACTTCAGAACTCAAATACCTGCTAGCCGTAAATTAAACTTTTAAAATGTAGGAAGCTATTGATAAGTAAATATATATAAGAAGAACTGATATGTTTTTTTTTTCTTTTTTTTTCTCTTCTTTCTTATACTGTACACACTGCGAAATTTAATTTTTTAGTTGGTTGGAATGTCATAGTCAAGAAAAGGGATTCGCCTTTTGCATAACTTGTAGTGAAACTGATAAGGTTGACAAGAAATCTAGGCATCGTGTGTATGCGTGTACCAAAGAGCAAACATATATGCCACATAATGAAGCACATATGCTTGATGAGAGAGATCAGAGATACAAGTCAAGTAGTTGCTTTTTTCATGTAAACATAAATAGATGGAAACAAACCAATCAAATTTGCATTTCAAATATTATTGGTGCACATAACCACGAGATGGTTCAGGACATTACAATGGTTGAATCAAGATATAGGAGGTTAACAAAAGAAATGCAAGATGATATTAGATTGCTTGCATCTTGTAGAGTGAGAGCCAGCTCGATTATTGAAGTTCTACAACAAAAATATTCTAGAAAGTACATTCATGCTCATAACATATACAATATGATACAAACAATCCATTATGAGAAGCGAGTTGGAGTGATGCAGATAGTACATATTTGGAATTGATTAAAAAGCAACAAGATGAACCTGGTTACTATGTGGATGCAAAGTTTGAAGGAGCAGAGAATCATTTAGTAGACCTTATGTGGATGAAACCAAGTCAAATACAATTGTACTGCAGGTTGCATAATGTTGTTATTATAGATATTACCTTCAAAACCAATCGCTACTTAATGATGCTTTGTATGTGATAGTTATTGATAACCACAATTGTTTGCATTTAGTTGCAACTGCAGTTATATCAGACGAAACAAGAGACACTTATCATGGATTTTAGAAAATGTGCTCAAAGCAACAGGTAATTTGGCACCAAAGGTACTATTTACGGATACTGATTGTGCTATATCTGCTGCTATCAGTGCAACATTGCCAAATACCAAGCATTATCTATGTCTTTTTCATATTCGAAAAAACCTTGAGAAGCGGTTTTTGGGTAAGTATAAGAGGGTGAAATAGAGTGAATTTTTTAATGAATTTTGTCATACACGAAACAGTTGCATGGTGTTAATATTTGAGAAATGCAGGCCAAATCTACTACAAAAGTATCCAGATTTGTCATCATACTTGGAAAAACAACTCTATCCTTGTCGAAAAGCTTGGGTGCTTTGTTTCACGCATAGATTGTTTAATGCTAGTGTTCAAACAACCAAAGAGTTGAATCATATAATGCTATTATCAAAAAACATGTTAACAGCTCTTCATTTTTATTTTGAGTTGAGCAATACTATCAAAAAGTTACTTATTAAAGAGGATAGATTTCAGCGTTTTAATAAAGTTGACAATAAAAAATATTACAGTAAATATTTTAAGCTAGTCGATGAATCGTGTCAAAAATTTCTGACAATAGCAATTCTTAAACTTCAACGGCGTGGGATGGATTATAGTATTTACTACCAAGCACAGTTGGTTGATTTAACATATGAACTTCAGGTCAGGTATAATTTTCCTATGTTCTTTGTTGTAGCAAGCTTCATTTAATAACATAAGAAAATGTCTAGAAATTCGATCATGTTGATAGAATAATTTGTTTGAATTAAAACCAATACTGTAGATAATTAACGAAATACCAGCCAGAATGTTTTTTGATAATATGTTCGATGCATTCATAATTAAACTAAAGAACTAATTAATGATTTGGATCATGCATGTATTTGTGAGATCTGGAAAGTTTCTTCCATTGATATGAAAAGCCAACATTGTGTAGTATTATATGATGAAGCAATGCACCTTTGCACTTGTTTAATGCTAATCAATCACAAAATTGTTTGCTGGCACTTCTTCGTAGTAATGTTGGTGTAAAAATTGCTAAGTTTTATATCGGGCTTATATCGCATTGATGGTATTTGGATAAAGTGGTTTGTGAGAAAGAGTTAGATATTAAAAATGAGCCAGCAATTTTAATAGTATCTAATGAGAATTTTGAATCATTTATGCATGAAATATGCGTTGATTTTGCTAATATTGATAGCATTCGTGGTAGCTATGTTTTTACCAAAAAGGTTTACAAAGAAATGTCAATTAAACAACAATGGGTAAAGAATTCAACATTATGAAGAAAACTCTTGATCTAGCGATCGCAACAGGACGATATGAGGAATTATATGAAATACATATTAATTTAACAAAGAAAATAGAGATGCAAATCTTAACTAAGGATAGTCACAATATATTAGACGATAATTCTACTGAGTTTGCGGCTACAATAAGCAATCCTATTGGTATTCATTCAAAAGTCTGGAAACCAAAGGATACAAACCAAAATTCATTTAAAAAAGTGAGTGAGTAGTACAAATCAAATAGATTATAGTGATACATTAAACACATATAGAAGTGAATTGCAGGACATTAAGCTATAACAAGTATGAATATTCTTTTTTTTTGTTTTTTTAAGCAAATGTGATATTATTAACGTATTTATATGCAAGACTTGGGAGTAGATAATCTTATTAGTCAAGAAAATTTGTCACGTCATTGTGGTATATGTGGTCAAGTAGGGCACAATGCTCGTACATGCAACTTGGATAGCTCAAGCAATCGAATTATCAATACAAACCAGAAATGTTATAGTGATCAAAATTATGATTTGCCCTTGTCAATTACAAAACATAGTAAGGATTCAAATTTAGTTGATGTGTATGTTGGTAAGTTAAATATATATTACCCAGATTAAACAGTAATATTAATGTTAATGGTTATGTATGTATTACAGTTGACAAGAATAATCATAAAAATAAATCTCGTCATTGTGAAACATGTAGTCAAACTTGCCATAATGCTCGTACTTGCAATTCTGATAATGCAAACAAACAGATGAATAATTTGGTTCTAGAACATAATCATAAAAATTATGTTGAAAATTTGAATTCAGATAAATTAAGATTCTACTTCATCATCAAAAATGTGTTAATCATGCTAATTCTTGAATTTTATTTATTGCAGGTGACAAAGATTCTATTAACAATAAGCTTCATCATTGTGGTGCTTGTGGATAAACAGATCATAATACTGTACATGCGACTTTAATATTTAGTTCGTAAGTATGAGAATAACTATATATTTCAGTGCTAGCTAGATTTTGTTGGATTTTATACATGTGTATGTAGTATTGCTATTGAGCTATATGTTTGTTTACATATGTGTATTGTCTTTATTCATATATGTTGTATTGTCTTATTTGCGTTTGTCTGCATAATGTCATACGTGCATACATGTTTGTTTGGATAAAATGTTGATCTTGTATGCAAGTAGAAATAAAATTAAAATTGATCTGGAATTGTTTAGAGTTCAGGTGAAAATTAGATATTTAGGTGGTTATTTATTCCAATCTAAGCAGATTCCTAATCAATTTTAGTTTCATTTCTACTTGTATATTGATTCTACAGTAATAAAAGATTTTTATGATTATTTACTTAACACTGTATTATGTGCTATAGTGATTGTGTTATTTGAACAAGTGTTATGTTATGCCACATGCGAATATAGTAGAGACGGCTGCTGATAAAAAGTGCATGCCACATGATAACGATTGATTAGGGTTAGATTTCGTTAGAGTTAAGGTTAGGGTGATTTTGGTAAAACAAAGTTTGTTTTGATTTTTCTGGTTGTGCAACGTTGTACCTGATTATTAATATCATGTGTCATTAATGATTATAATTTTTTGCATTATTTTTAAATTTATATTGATTCTCATGTGTTACATAATGTTTCAATCACTTCTGAATTTATGTTAATTCTTAATTGGCATGTGTTATTCGTAAATCGTAAAATGCTTTTGTCATTTTAGAACTGCTATTCTTATTAATTAATAAAAAAACAAAAATAATAATAAAGTAAAAAAATTAAATAAATAAATACAGTAAATAAATAAATAAATGCAAATAAAAATAAATTACTAAATATTAAATGCTAACTTTTTATCTATTAAATGAATACAAAAAAATGTATTTGTAACATCTTTTTAATTACAACAGAATCACATACAGTAATTACAATGCTAATTCAAATCAAAATTGAAATAAATCATAAATATTGGCTAAATCAATCAAAATTTTTGATTAGAATTGAAATAATTTTTTTGTATCTCTGGGTCCCATGCAGAGACCTGAAAAAATATCAATTTATATTAATTTACTTGATCGAACCAATCAAAATACAAATTCTGAGTAACGTGATTATAACAAAAATTTAATTTTTACCATTTGTTGTTATATTTGTTAACTATCTACTTTTTAAAAAATTCTGTTGACCTGAGTTGGTCAAATTTATATCACTGGACAAAATTATGCTATTAATTTGGCCTGAATTTGTATTGTTACACTGCATTAAAAGTTGCAAAATCAATGATTTATTCTAAAATATTAATTTATTTTGATCTAAATAAATCAATATTTTTTTAGTCGCTGCTCACATGTAGGGTTTTCAGAATTATAATGTGAAGTTAGCCATTGTTATAGAATAGGTTTCTTGTTAGATACAGAGTAAAGCAGAGTTTTACAGTTTTACAGTTTTACAGTTTTACAGTTTTACAGTTTTACGGTTTTACAGTTTTACAGTTTTACGGTTTTACAGTTTTACAGTTTTACAGTTTTACAGTTTTGCAGTTTTACAGTTTTACAGTTTTATTAGTTTTATTAGTTTTATTAGTTTTATTAGTTTTATTAGTTTTATTAGTTTTATGAGTTTTACAAAAAATATATAAACCCCAGCTTTTATCCTTCCTTAGCTTGAGGATTTGTTCCCTGCAATTCTTTAGTTATAGGAATTCTTTAGGCACAGAAACCTTTAGATAGTCTTGTAGCAAAGTCTTGTAATGTACTTAAATAAAATATATCTTTGCCCAACTAAATACACTCCTGTTCTTTGAGTAAAATATATCGAACTGCCACAGTGAGAAAACATTCTACTTCCATACCGCTTCATATCTTCTCTGACCCTACAAGATCCCTGTTGCCGTGTGCTATGTTGCTAGTGGTATATTAAGAAGGCTATACCGCTTGTAACATTTTGGTGCCTTCTGGCGGAAAGCATTAAAAACTGTTGGAATATTAAAAACAGCTAGAACTTTTAGGACCTCCTTCTCCTCCTTCTCCTCTTTGAAAATTAAAGCAGCCAGGAACATTGTTCAAATATTGAAGGGTGGAAACATTAAGTTGAATCCTCTCCTTTTTCTTCTTTTGGGAAAGATAATTTCTTTTATTTATGTCTGACTATTACCAAGGATAATAGCTTTTGGTTTTCCTGTCGAATTGAAAGAGATTCATTCAGAAGGGCATACTTGAAGCCTCTTGCATTTGTTGCACCAGTATTTTCCTGTCGAATTGAAAAAGATTCGTTCAGAAGGGCATACTTGAAGCCTCTGCTTTTGTAGTACCCCATTTAGTTATTTAGTTTTTTTTGACACAGTTTAATAGTTTATTAATGAAAATTTTATAAAATGAAAAACCTCTCACCCTCTCAAAATTTGGTTCTCTCCAAATCTCCCAACTCTACAAAATCCCAAATTTACCTTATTTTATACCAACTCCACATCCACTAAACCCAACCCCACTAATTCCATATCCCTCCAAACCCTAATGCTACCCAAACCCAATTTCACTAAAATCTGACTATATTAAACCCCAACTTTACAAATTCGACTCCAAGTACCCACTATATATGCTATAACAAACATTCATTACTTATTATTTACTTATCTTTTATTTAATATTTTAATTTAATTTAATACATTTACCCAAGCTCAAACCTATTTCTAATTTCTAACACTTAAACCCAACTATATTAGAAATTCTATCTTTAAACCCAATCCACTACTATCTACCTTTATTCAACCACGAATCTACTCTTATAACCGTCTATTCTGAATACCCTATTTTTAACTATCCAAAGCTAAAGCTCCCAAAATCTAATCCAACTTTCGAATCCATCTCTATCACCCTTTCCAAACCTAATTCTAAACCCGTCCTCCACCTCCATCCATTCCTCATTATCCGCTTCTTACCTTTAAAAGTAACCCTAAACCTTTATTTCTTATAACCCACTAAAACTAAATCCTACCACTCTTACTTTAAATTAATTCATCTTTAAACCCGAGTTCTCCTTCCTGATCTACCTAAAACCCGTCACCATTACCTGATTCGATATTTCTCCAAATACTGAACCCAAATTATATCCTAACCTTAAATTTGATCTGTGTGACTAACACTTGTTTTAATTACCCCACCCATTCTTGATTTTAGCCTTAAAACAGACTGTAATCGCAAATTTGGTCTTTTAAGACGGTAAGACTGCAACCAACGCCTGTAGGAAAAATATCAAGACACATCTCGAACCTTCGATCGAAAAATGTCCTGAAGCCCAACCCCACCAGAATCCCGACTCCTCAAAGATCCCTGCGGTACTATACTATTAATCGATTCACCAGTACCTCATGATCCTGGCTTAAGGACGTTCAGCGTACAACCAAGCTATCTTACCCCGTCAATTTCGATTTCATAATCCCGCCTAGTTAGAAAAAGGATTAGTTAAGGACCTACTCGCATAAAAAAAAAATTATTATTAGATGACGCTCCAAAAATATCCCAACAAAGTACAAAAAAAAACTTATCTGATGAAAGTCTGATCCCAAGACCGAAACAAAAAGGAACTCCAAGCTTTTATGTCCTTTAGTTTGGATGCACAGAGTTTTACTAATTATATAAGCTCCTTCATTGTTTTAAATCATTTCATTTAAATTGATTAGTCTATACTGATCACTCCATTCGTATTAATGATTTCATTCGAATTTATGAATTCATCCGTATGAATGATGTTATTTGCATTAATTATATTGGCCATTAATCGTCTCTATAATGCTTCCAAAATATCAAGGAACAGGGTAGCAAAGATAAAAATATCTATGGCAATTCGTTGATAGGACACTACTCCCGTAACAAGATTCAGGTACAAGTCCTCATAGTGAAAGACAAAAGAATCGTACCGAAGAACATACGAACAAAACCAATCAAACGAAAAGCAAGACCCTGAAGAGAAGACAAGTCCAACTAAGAAATACTGGAATCAGCAAGACCAGACCTAACAAGACCTATCCAGAAAAAAAAAGAGACATACCGGACCCAGATCTAACTATACCATTGAATTCGATAATTACGACAAAATGGACTACGAGACGAGGTTCAACGAAGTAAGCAAGATCCGGAAGAACCAAACTAGGTCTGACCAAGATGATTAAAGATAAAATACCAGACCATACCAATGAGCATGAAACCAAAAGGCTAGTACCAACGGCAAGACCTGTGAGAATACCGAAACGACTTAACCTAAAAGCACAAAGGTCAGACCCAGGTTTATCAAGACTACTTAGATACTGGGACCCACAACGCAAAGACCACAAGAACGAGATGACCACCCTTGCAACGGCCCAAGAACTACCAAGAATTAAATGGTCAAAGTGCACGAAATTTCTACGAACGGCACGATCAATGACCTACTAAGCCGATGCCAAAACTACAAGACAAGACTCCATAGAGCAAAACAAGAAAGACCCACATTCAAGAAATTGATAAGAAAACTTTAAAAAAAAAATAATAATAAATAAATACTAACCTACACCCAAAAGAATGAACCAGAACAAACCGAGACCGTAGGAAGAAGATCAGACCTAGAGAAACCAGACAAGACCGCACCAAAAACGAAGATTTTGACCGGACCTGACAAGACCATACCAAAGATACTGAATGTAAAAAGAACCAGACCACCTCAAGTACCTCAAAGTAAAGACAATCAAAGATGAACGACCAAACTTTACCAATGAAGGCCCAACAAGAGCACTTCACGAACGTCAAGACCTACCCCTACCAGAATGTCACGAAACGACGAAAACGACGAAACCTAAAAGAACGAAGAACTGCCTAGATGAAGACTGTCGAAGCGGAATAAAATAGAACCACCCAAGCAGAGAATATTAGAAAGGCACCTACCTCGACAACGTAAACCCGTACTAACGACGAAATCGTAAGACTTCCAAAGAAATTTCTAACACTGAGAAATGATGACGTCGAAACAAAAATACAAGAAAGACCTCGACACCAACTACGACGAAGAAGTCTACGAGCCCTAGTAACGACAACTCCGAGAATTAACTACGACTCCAAGAAAGACGACAGTTTCAAGATCTTATATGTTAAAAAAAAAAAAGAGAGTTAACATGTGTAAAATCGGAAAAACACTAATTTAATATTACACAATGATCTTCCAGTATAACGTAATAACTATTATGACCGAAACACGTATTATTAAATCGTGATCGAAATCAAGGGTCGTAACCGCGCAAAATTTATACTAACGGTTATCGCGTCACTTACTTCAGAGCTACACGTAGCATTCGACAAACATTGAAACAGTAAATCAAAAAAAAAAATATGAAACAAAAGACAAAGACTTTAACAAATTTGACACTTTATACTTAAGATTTTTAGATACAGAAACTTAAAACTTTATTCTTACATCGAAACACTTTTCAATTTTTTTAACTTTATTAATATCATTTACTATTTATTTTTAAAACTCAATATTATTTTATTTATTATTATTACTATTACAACATTAATTTTACTCATATTATTTACAAAATTTCGAAAAATTTAAGAATTTTATTTACAAGAACAATTAAAATAGATACAAAAATTAATTGTAAAATAATATGACGATTTCTATTTACTTCTTCAACCCTTCTTCACCACTCTCTATTTTCTACTTCCAACTCTCGATTTTCTTCTTCCAACTCTTGATTTTCTTCTTCCAACTCACTAGCTTCTTCGACTCTTCTTTCTACTTCTCCAACTCTTCTTCTCAAAACTGTATTTCATCTTCTAAGTTTGCTGCCCAAGCCCTCCACCTATTTCGCTCTAGAACCATCTGCTCATACTGACTTGCTTGCTGAAGTGCTTTATTGTCAGGAGGATTTATTTCTTGCGCTTGTTCTTGATAGTCTATTAGGCGGTTTTGGAGCCTCGCCATTCGAGAGGGAACAGAATCAGCCTTCTTAGTACGAGTCATCTATAAAATAAAAATAAATTAGAAACAACTATTTCTAAGCATTATGTATACTGAAAAAGGAGAAAATAAAATAAACATAAGTGTGTTGGCTACCACACTTGTGAAAGACCGAGTTGAATTGGAAAATATCTACCGAGGTGACTACTACAGTGGTAAAACAAATGTAGAGCACTCACCCAGTCGTAGAAGACCGGCTTCGCACATAGCAAGTGCTAAGGCTAAGCTCACAGCCTAAAAGTATATACACCTGGAGAATAGAAAGGCAAAGTGAAAAGTCAACGAAAAGTTTTTATAAAAAGAAAATTTATTATCTAAACAAGAAAGAGAAACAAATTAATTAGAAAATTTTAGAAAGAGAAAAGGACAATAAAAAAAGGAATAGAAAAGGAATATTAACTAGGGAAGATTTTGAGCGAAAATTTTGAAGGGGATGAACATTTGAGATACAGATTTTAAATAGAAATAGACAATAGAGATGATTATTCCAAAATGGAAAATCAATCAACTGCAAACAACAACAGAGAAAATCACAACGATGATAAAATAATTCACAGAATTAAAAATTAGCTAACGATAAACACCAATTAGAAAAATAGAAGCTAATTTTAGATAAATTGATAAGGAAAGTTCGGAGACCTCACAACTTTTATGGGGAGAAAGCAACAATGAAATTGCCAAAACACATGTAGAGCAAAATTTTAGACAAGTTTTGCCAAGTTTTGTCGAACACTTTCAAAACAATTTTTGCACATGAACAATACAAATGCAAAGCATGTAGAAATTACAAAAATTAACATGCGATAAAATTCTTTGGTGTACAAGAAAAACAAGGCCATAACAGGTATACTATTAATTGAAATTCTCAAGCACAATCATGTATGAATCATCAGTTCCAACAATTATGCATGATAACAAATGTGCATCTCTAAATTAATTCCCAAATCAGGCAAACATCCTCATTAATTTGACAAGTAAATCCAAGTTGACATGATATCTATATTAGATTTTTCCATTACGATTCTAGCTTCTTATTACCATATTTGAAAGTTTCCTCAAAATTCTAAAAATATTACCAAGGAATACAAAACCAAAATAGACAAAATACTAGAAACAGAAAAAGATTCAGGTATACTGATTACCCAGACAATAGAATTCAAAATAGAAACTTCTATTCTTTAGCCTCAAACCTTAGCCACATCTACTAAATTAATCACATGCTAAAACCAAGCAAAGAAACTATCGAAGGACCCAGAGTTTAATGAATTATTAGATTTAGGAACTCACAGAGTTCGTTCTTAAAGGGAACGGAAATGTTATAGAATAGGTTTCTTGTTAGATACAGAGTAAAGCAGAGTTTTACAGTTTTACAGTTTTACAGTTTTACAGTTTTACAGTTTTACAGTTTTACGGTTTTACAGTTTTACAGTTTTACAGTTTTACAGTTTTGCAGTTTTACAGTTTTACAGTTTTACAGTTTTATTAGTTTTATTAGTTTTATTAGTTTTATGAGTTTTACAAAAGATATATAGACCCCAGCTTTTATCCTTCTTTAGCTTGAGGATTTGTTCCCTGCAATTCTTTAGTTATAGGAATTCTTTAGGCACAAAAACCTTTAGATAGTCTTGTAGCAAAGTCTTGTAACATACTTAAATAAAATATATCTTTGCCCAACTAAATACACTCCTGTTCTTTGAGTAAAATATATCGAACTGCCACAGTGAGGAAACATTCCACTTCCACACCGCTTCATATCTTCTCTGACCCTACAAGATCCCTGTCGCCGTGTGCTATGTTGCTAGTGGTATATTAAGAAGGCTATACTGCTTGTAACACCATATTATGCATGCAACAAATTATAACTAATGCAAATTATATAAGTTTTGAATTATTAACTAGTAAAAATTCAAAAAGCATAAGAAATTATGTGATTTCATTCTAAACACCATAGTTCTATGATTGTTCTGTGATATCTAATATTGCTGTAAATACTATAAAACTATTTGAACTTAGACTCAAGCCTGACTTGGAACTGAGTAGAGCTTAAAATGCAACTTATGGAGTCAGACCAGACTGGATCTCACTTTTAATATCCCTAATCGTCTTGCCTTATGTCTTCCTAATATTGCAAAAAATTCTTCCTGTTATATAGTGCTATTCAACACTTTTAAGTTTGTTTAAGTTATGTATACCCTATATTATAGTTAAATTTAGAGGTTATTAGTAAAATTGTTCAAGAAAATCTTTTATCTAATAAGCAGAAAGTGGTTTATTTTGTCTGATCATGTAATGTTTCATTAAATAAAGCTTCATTATTGGCTTATTTTTTTGATCATCATATAACAATAAATTACATAGTAATTTTTTTGGCGATTTTGAGTAGTTTCACTTTGTATGAATATAGAATAAAATTATTTATTTGCTATTTTAATTTACAAATTACCAATTTTTTTTTATAAACACATGATATGATATTGTGAATCTGATAACATCATATGATGTACTAAAATTACCAAATTTAAAATTAATATGTAAATACATATGTATATTGTAACTAGTAATATTATCTGGCTATAGTCATCTAAAACTTGGTCTAAGCCATATATATGTCTTGGGCTTTATGTACATATTGATCAATGTGAGAGACTTTGATTGCTCCATTATCAATTGTAGAAAGTCTTAATGCAACTTACCTTGTATAAAAACTTTAATTCCATATAGCTTAAAAATCATTATTAGATAAATTAAAATGTTTTTGGCTTGTACAAATTATATACACAATGGTTTGTCACACATTAAAAATCTAATTTATCCTAATATTATTAAATCGATGAGACTATATTAATGATTTATATGATAAATAATCAATGCTTATATATATGTACACAATTGTTTGTCATGCATCAAATATCTAATCTATTCTGATAGTATTAAATTGATAGAACTGTGTTACCTATTTATATAATAAATAATCATAGCCAAAAATTACTTGAATTAGCTTTTTCTTATATGGCTAACTGAATTACCTGTTTCTTATATAGCTAATTGAATTAATAATGCCAAATCTGTTTTTTTATTATTATATTGTTCAATCAATTTAATCGCTATCTGTTCTTTTGTTTCTGGTTTTGCATAATAACGTCTCGCAACTATCTAGTATGCAATCCAAATTGGCATATGTCCACAAAATCTTGGATCTGATTGGCCCATGTGATACTAATGTGATACTATATATCATATAACCGTCTCTAGTAAATGTTTATTGGTTTTTATATTAATTTTTAAGTAAGTTAGATGGGAATGGTTATACTACACAAAGTTAATTTTTCATTTTGCATAACCTAATATTTCAAAATTAGAATTGAGGGTTAGATTTTTTTTAAAAAAAATTAACTTTGCATAGTCTAAATTAATTCACGCTCATATCTAAGGTCATACAAAGTTAATTCTTAGTTCGTATAACATGGGATCAATTTTTTTATCAAACCTATCAGACAATTCTGGAAAATCAAAATCATCATCGAGTGATACCAAGAAAAAAATTAAATGGCTAACAAAAATTTTTTTTAGAAAAATTAGATCAGCAGGTTATACAAAACAAAAAATTAATTTGTGTGGCCTAATTTGAAATTGAATATATTATTTACATTATTGTATTTTCTTTTTAATAATAAATATAGATTGTATAAGTACTACTGTATTTATAGTTTATACAGCAAATGGACTCGATTAAGCTTAAGTAATTAATTTGTTGTGAGTAGTGATGCCACTAAAATTGATTTTTGAAAAAGGCCTATTTCTTCTTCATTAGAGAAAATTAAAATTTATTATAAGGAAGAGCACATAAAATTTATATAAATATGTTCCTTATAATTTCGTCTATTCAAAAAAAGTATCAAATAATTTTATCTTTTAAGTAAAATGGTCAAAAACAATTTCGGCCTCAAATTTTAATTTCAGGTTTTAGAACCCGAAATGCTTTCGTCTTCATGTATAGTTGTGAGGCCATGCAAAGCTGATTTTTCATTTTGTATTAAAATTCAGAATGGACAGACAGCTTTTTTTTAATTTACTGCAAATAGAATAATATTTATATTTAAGGTTATACAAGTTAGTTTTTCATTTTGCACAATAAAAAATCAAAAAAATGAACCAACAGTTATATTTTTCCTATCTGTCCTATCGAATAATTATAGTAAATTAAGATTTTAAGTCTTAATCAGATAACACTATATGAAAATAGTGAGAAATAATAGATGTCAAAAATCAGATAATTGATACAATTGGGACTAAAAAAAAAAAAAAGAGAGAGAGAGAAAAGATTGAAAAATGGAATGCCAGGTAATACAAAATAAAAATCAACTTTGCATAGCCTAAAGAAAAAGAAATATAAATCTATTTCTCATTCAATAACAATGCATCTGGCTTTGAATTTAATGTTCACAACCTGAGCCTTTTTGAGGTCCAGGTTAGTACATTAAATTCAAAGCCTAATACATTTTTTAATTGTTATGTAAAAATGATCACCTTATAATTCTTCAGATATTTTACCTGCCAAATAAAATGTTATTGGTTGCTACACATCTGTTAATTATATAATTTAATTAATATTGTGATAAATAATTTTTTCGAAGGGGTTAAACCTTTATTATTCTTGTGGATTAAATTATATTGTTGATTCTTTTGAAATAAAAATAAAACAATTGATTCATAATAAATAAATAAACCTATATCCATATTATTTCATCTACAAGTACAGTTTGTAAATAATTATTATACATATAAGATTATTTTACAGACAATTAATTCAATATATTTTACCAACAATTTTTTTATAAATTGCACCAACTTTGAACCTAAACTTAACTCTAATGATAATGACTAGAATTAATCTGCCTACGAAATTAGCTTTTGGTGAAATAACTTTGATAAAATGGAGTCAATTAATTATAAAATAACCTTGCCTAAGTTAATTCTCTGTAAAATTAAGTTTCTGTAATGTAATTATTGATGAATTGATCGAATCTGAGTGAACCTAATACAGTTAAAAAAATATTAAACAAAAAAATAAAATTGAATTAATGTGTTCAAATAAAATTGCAATAAACACAATTTGAATCTTAAGCTGATCTGTTAGTAATGATAAAAAGTAGGTTATGTATTCTTGTACTGCATTATTTCTGAATTATGTTGATTTTGACATTTTAGAATTGATCCATTGACAATTATTAAAAAAAATGCAAGCAAAAAAAATTTAGAAATAATAATAATAACAAGGCACTTGATACATTCAAAGGGAGCTAGCTATATATATATTATAATATTTTTATATAAATGCAGTTGATAAATAATAAACATATGAATATACAATCATATAATTGTATAGTAAGTAATATTTGTATTTAAATAAATGGTAGCAATAGATATAAAATAATAATCTATCAATATAAATTAAAAGGCAATCAAGTTTGAACCAATAAAAGATAGCTCATTCTTGTTATAGTAGAATCCTGATATAATAGAGTTCTGAATTATGAAATTATTAATTTTAACCAGACATACATATATAGCATTCTCTTGATATATTCAATATAGTATGAGCAAGTTGTAATTATTTGTTATTATAGTTTTTTGAATTTTTATATACAAGAATACTTTTTTTATAAAATAAAAAATGAATAAATAATCATATATACTATAATTAACTGACAGTTCTTATAGCAAAATTTTTAAAAATTCTTTGTAAAAATACCATAACTTACAATATTTTATATATATACTTTATAGCAGTATTACCACTGAAACTCTGAAATTCCACTGGAAGTCGACTTTTTTTCAGCCTTCCAGTGGTTCTAGTGAGATTTTTCACTAAAAGAATTTTTTCACTAGAACCTAAATAAAATTGACCAATAAATATGTACAATATCTGCATATGATTTTAAGATTATCTGTAATCAGATTATCTTGCTGTATTCTTTTCCAACTAAAAAAAAAACCAATAAAAAATTTTATTCAACTAACAGAGTGCTGAAGCTTCAACTTAAATTACATCAGCTCCTTTTGATAATTATACCAATTTAAATTTTTTGTTGCAATAGCAACAGAATTCATTTATCTAATTATTAGCAAAAGTTTCTTTACAGCAACAAAAAATAGTTATGTTATTATTATTATTATATCAGGAACATTGTGTTTATTATGTTCGTATCAAGGTAACTATTATTCGTTAAAAGCTTAAGCATTAACAATAAAATGGTTACTTTTTTAGATACTTGGTAAGAAATTATTTTGTTTATTATTATGTTTGAATATAAAGTAATGCTTGAGCAGCCTTTATCAATAACAAATTTTTGGCGAAAATAGATAGTTTTTATCTTATTGACTTGTTCATTGCAGTAGTAACTATCTGATTTATTTATTTATTTCTGACTAATTAAAAATTTACTTTTGATCCATTGAGTGAGCTGTTTAAGTACACCCTAACTCGAAAGAAGCATAATCGTGATTAAGTGTGCTTTTAAGCATCTAAATTAATAGATCAGTACTCAATTTTTGTTTAGTAAAAAATAAATTATTCGGCCAAATGAGTTCATTATCACGGTGAAAAAAAAAATAGTCAGAGACTATCTTTTTTATCAGAGTTGTGCTGATTGGCTAAAACTTTGAAAAATTACTATACGGATTACTTTAATCAATCATAGTACTTGTATACAATCTCTATAACTAGCCCATCATATTGAGAGAGATGCTTGAGAGCACAAGTTAGTACCTGAAGATAAATTAAATTTTTATAATTTGTAAATATGAACAAAAGGATAATTTTACGAATTGTCATGTAATTTCGCGATAGTAAAATATATTCAGGTTAATATTTGATGCAATAATCATAGCTAAATTTTTGTAACATCTACAATTTACAAGAAAATTACCTGAATCTAATTAAAATATAATTTTATAAGTTATGAATCATAATGAAATTGGATTAGAAAAGTGGGTTTCTATTTAACCTTCTAAAACTACTTATACTTGTTAAATATAAACTCTACTCTAAAACTTTAACCCCTAACTAAAAAAATTCTTTTTTGATGGCTTGTTAATTTTTTATAATATAATTTAATCCGTCACAATTATTGCATATATATAAATAATTTTATTCTATTAAAAAAAAACAATGCTGGGCTTTTGAATACAGTATTAATTAAGATGTGCCTCATGCAAGGTGTGAAATTTTCATACCCATGATGTTTATGCACCTTGCACAAACTTACACGAGGTAAATCATTCTCAATATAAGATTTTTAGTTGATTACATAGCTCAAATAAAGTTGTATAATGTAACCTTGTACAAAGTATGTAAATATATATACTAAATTTATCTTGCATGGGTACATTCATTTATTAATCTATAATATTTGAAAAGTAGAAGGTCACTAGAAGCCACTGGAAGTCGCTAGAAGTCATAGAACTTCCTTTCAGTGGTAAAAATCATCACTAGAAGGGACCAGTGGCAATTTACTACTAGAAGCTAAAATATAATTTATTTGTTCTAGTTTGTTCCAGTGATTATTCAGTTTTAGAAAATTTTCTGGTAGACAATACTCTTTATAGAATATTTCTAATTTACACCACAGGTGATTATCACCTGTAGTCAATTTGCCGATTAAAATTCAGGATTAAGTATAACATGTAAATTAATTTTTGTATAACAAAAACAAAAAAAAATTTAAAAATTGCTAAAATTGCTTCTAACCTAAAAACTTGCTATAAAACTACTTTTTTTTATGCAAAAAAAAATTTCTTGCTAAATTTACTATATATAAAGCTCTATTTTAATTTTTAGCCTTTATCTAATATTAAAAAATTTAATATTTATTTAATAAAACTTGTTTATTTTTGTGAAAAAATGAGCTTGTCACTAGTAGTGACAGTAACCAGATTAGTGTTAGGGTTAGATTTAGAGTTAGAAGAAGGTTTATTATATAATAAAACACTTTAAGAAACATTTTTAGCTAGAAAAAAATATTGGGTTCATAGGCACAATTTGAAGTTATTGTGATTTGTAATTTTTTGAATTTTTTTGACATATCTAATCTAGCAATTTGATTGGCTCAGAACTGTAACCACGATTACAAATATATTCACCCTATTTTTATTTATTTATTTAAATTACATATGATAATCGCCTGTGGTGAACATTAGTTATTTTCTACTTTATATAATAAATTTTTTTAAAAATTTGTTATTTTTTATAAAAGGTTATAATGAAGCTTGCAAACATAAATAATCATATATAAAAGCTGTTTGAAGTTAATTTTTAGCTAATTGGATTGCTTAAAATTAATATAAAAATATTAATTTGAATCATTATTATTTCCATAAAAGTTATATGTTAATTTAAATATTTCTTTTTACTTATCTAGATCTTCACAATTGAATATAAAAATATTTCAAAAGAATTTTTTTTTGAATCTTTTCAATATAAACTAAAATAAACATATGTGTGAACAGCCAAATATAAACTAAATTTGAATTTTTTTTATAGAGAAATGTATTTGTCACCCCTGTGACACAATTTTTTGTCATGGGTTTATTTATAACTCAAAACTTTACTAAAATAATACCTATTGCACTTCTAACAAAAAATGATCCTCTAGCAATTCTGTATTAATTTTGATCCTAACCCTAATAATATTGACCCTAACTCTAACCCTAATTTTACTTAACTTTAATGGCTTTATTGCCTGTGATAGTCACAGGGGGTGACAAATGCATTTTTTCTTTTTTTATTATTTATTTTTTGTTCTTGATGTTTTTTATTTTATTTTATATTATTTTTTGTTTTTTTTTGTTTTAATTCAGTTTAATGTTATTTTTTATTTTAATAATTTTTTTAATTATTTTTTTTATTTTAAATTATTTTTATTTTATATTTGCTATATAACTACAAAATAATATATAAGGAGTTGTTTTGAATTTCAGTTTTAATTAAGCTTAATTTGGGCCAAATTTCAAAACCATGCCTCTTCATATTATTTTTATAGTTATACTATACAATATTTTTATTTTTTTAATTTTATTTCTTTTATATGTTCCATTTACTAGAGGCATCAAAGGAGAAGTAAAGTAGTATTTTTCAGTTTTTATTTTGTAAAATTATTAAATTTTCTTTGTACTTACTCACTAAATGAAATGAATAATATGAATAAAATAAATAGTAACACAATAGTAAAAAAAATTTATATTCTTGATTTGTAAACGTATTTTGCAGTTTTTGGTTTGTAAAATTATTAATATTCTTTATATTCACTCACTGAATAAAAATGATTAATGCAAATGAAATGAGTATATTAAATTATATAGGTCTGACATGACAATCAGCCCATGTATCACTAGGGTGTTCAATTGACTAATTAATCAAAACATAGTTAGGGTACATAATGTAGATCACTGATTTTGGATTTTCTAATGGGATCCAAAGATTATTTTTAATACTTCCTCTGCATATGAAAATATAGAAAATAGAAGATTTGCTCATATTTTCTTAGCAATATACTAGTCATTCATGAGCTACTTTATTTTATTTGAAAGTTTTTACTATTTTCTTTCTTATAATAGATTTTTTAATAATTTTTTTTTGTAAGTTTTTTGCCAATTTACAAAAAAATTTTTTTTACAATATATTTATAAAACTAATAAAAGGCTCTATTATATAAAAGAGAGTGATAAGAACTTTCAGATAAAAAAAATTCACTTAAGATTAATTAGGTCATTGTTGAAAAAAGTACTTTGAATTTTTGATTTAATATAATAAACGATTATTTGTCATATAAAAATTGATAAAAATTGAAAATATAAAGTACTTTTTTTCAACAATGGCCTAATTAATCTTTAAGCAAATTTTTTTATCTGAAAGTTATTGTCATTTTCTTTCTTGTAATAGAGCCATTTTTATTAATTTTATAATTAGATTGTAAAAAAATTTCTTGCAAAATGTCAAAAAAATTCAAAAAACATTATTAAGAAATCTCATAAGAAAAAAATGGTGAGAACTTCAAATAAAATAAAAGTAGCTCATGAATAACTAATACATTGCTAAAAAAATGTGAACTAATCCTCTATATTCCATATTTTCATGCATAGAGGAAGTATAATCAAAAATAGTTCTTGAATCCTATTAGAAAATCTAAAATTATAATTTATATTATGTACCCTGACTATGTTTTGATTAATTAGTCGATTGAACACCCTAATGTATCCCTTTTTAAACTTATGTTGCTATTATGTTCATTGGTTCATAAAACTTTATTTAATTATCCCAACTTTATTTTTTTCTTTTCAATATTGAATAACAATTATGATGTTTTTATTTGTTTCAACTATGAAAAAAACTTCGAAACAACTTTGTAAATCAGTTTCGATAAAAAGTCTTTAACAAATAGAACCAATTCAATGAACTATTATATATAAACATATTTATTTTTTTTGAAAATTTTAACAACCTAACAAGAAAAAAATAGTTTTGAATTTGAATTCAAGATTATAAGAACTTTAAAAATGGTTTTCTGATACATTAATTATGTGCCTAAAGATTAAAAATTTATAATTTTCTATTGTGAAAATTTTAAAAATTACCTAATATAGCCTTCAACAGCTATGAAAATTTTAAAATAATCTAACTGAATATAGTCTTTGCACAGTTATAAAAACTTCCAAAATCATTTGACCAATATAATCTTTTTCCAACTAAAAAGTTTTAAAATAACCTCACTAAAAAGTTTTTCACCAGCAATGAGAATTTTAATGAAATATAGTATTAGGATCTTAAAAATAACCCAACAGCATATAGTTTTCACTCTGCTATAAAAATTTGAAAAAAAAAATTAACAAACCAAACAGTGACTTCATTCACTATAAGAATTTTAAAAACTACCAACTATGAGAATTTTAAAACTATCCAGCTAAAATCTTAGTCTTCATTTAATAAAAGTAAAGCTAAATTCTGCTTTGCCTTTTATGAAATATAGTTCATTTGCATGGGTATATATAGAAATATATATCCATGCAAATAAGCTTTCAAAAAAAGCAGAGTTGTTACATAAGACACATATAATAAATAAATATATTTTTTTTTGTGAACCTGTTTTGCAGTTTTATTTTATACATTTAAATGTTCTTTATACTCACTTGCAGAATGAAATAATTAATGTGAATAAAATGAATTGTACATAATATTAAATAAGTATTTATATTATTGTTTTGTAAACTTATTTTGCAGTTTTTGTTTTGTAAACTTATTAAATGTTCTTTATACTCACTTGCTGAATAAAATGATTAATGCAAATGAAATGTGTATATAATGGTAAATAAGCATTTATTTTCTTGTTTTGTGGACTTGTTTTATAGTCTAAATTAATTCGAATGAAATAATTGTATGTAATGGTAAATAAGTATTTATTTTTTTGTTTTGTGAACTTGTTTTTCATTGTTTATTTTGTAAATTATAAATATACTTTATACTCACTTGCTGAATAAAATGATTAATACAAATGAAATGAATTGTACACAATAATAAATAAGCATTTATTTTCTTGTTTTGTGAGCTTGTTTTGCAGTCTTTATTCATAAAATTATTAAGAAATAGTCAGCAGTTGAAGGGTATAAATTTCATAATAAAAATCGACGGAGATTTACTAATTGCCTATATAGAAATGGAATCCCACATGATTTTGTTCTTAAGAAAAAACCCTATAGTAAAAAATCAAAACAAACCCATATTTCGTGATCTATCTGACTAATTTTAGTGATTTTACTGCCATTAGAATCAGTTTATAATAAAAAAAAACTTTTATATGTAAACAAGTTAGATTCCTGTACTATAAAAAAACATATGAATTTCTGATTTTGTTTATTATAAGATATGCAATCTTTTTACCTTTTTAGAGGCAGACTACCTCCTAAATATTCTTTATACTCACTTACTGAATGAAATGATTAATGCGAATAAAATGAATTGTATATAACAGTAAATAAGTATTTATTTTCTTGTTTAGTGAACTTGTTTTGCAGTTTTTACTTCGTAAAATTAATAAACATTCTTTATACTCACTCACTAATTGAAATAATTAATGTGAATGAAATGAATTGTATATAATAGTAAATAAGTATTTATATTCTTGTTTTGTATACTTATTAAATGTTCTTTATACTCACTCACTGAATGAAATGAGTACATAATGGTTTATATTCTTGTTTTGTAAACTTATTTTGCAGTTTTTGTTTCATAAAATCATTAAATGTTCTTTATACTCACTTATTCAATGAAATGATTAATGCCAATGAAACGAGTACATAATGGTAAATAAGCATTTATTTTCTTGTTTTGTAAATTTATTAAATGTTCCTTATACTTACTCGCTGAATGAAATAATTAATGCAAATGAAATGAGTACATAATAGTAAATAAGTAATTATTTTCTTGTTTTGTAAATTTATTTTGCAGTTTTTGTTTTGTAAAATTATTAAATGTTCTTTACACTCACTCACTAAATGAAATGATTAATGCCAATAAAATGAGTACGTAATGGTAAATAAGCATTTATTTTTTGATTTGTTAACTTGTTTTACCATTATTACTTTTAAGATTATTAAATATTTTTTATACTCACCCACTGAATAAAATGATTAATTGAATGAAATAAATTGTATATAATGGTAAATAAGTATATATTCTCTTGTTTTGTAAAGTTGTTTTGCAGTTTATATTTAATAAAATTATTAAACGTTCTTTGTACTTACAGACTTAATTAATGCAAATGAAATAAATTGTATGTAATGGTAAATAAGTATTTACAAATCACTCTCGTTATAGTGAATACTCGATATAGTGAAGATTGGCTATAGTGAAGAATTTTTTTAGAACAGAATTATTATTACTATAATAAAAGGCTCTTAATATAGTAAATCACTCAATATAGTGAAGAAATTTTACAGCCTGAGGACTTCACTATAACAAGAGTGACTTGTATATTCTTGTTTTGTGAACTTGTTTTTTAGTTTTTATTTTGTAAAATTAATGATTAATATGAATGAAATGAATCGTGCACAATGGTAAATAAGCATTTATTTTCTTGTTTTGTGAGCATGTTTTGCAGCTTTTATTCATAAAATTATTAAATGACTTTATACTAGCTGAACAAAATGATTTATGTGAATGAAATGAATTGTAAATAAGTATTTATTTTCTTGTTTAGTGAACTTGTTTTGAAGTTTTTACTTTGTAAAATTAATAAATATTCTTTATACTCACTCACTAAATGATATAATTAATGCAAATAAAATGAATTGTATATAATGTTAAATAAGTGTTTATATTCTTGTTTTGTAAACTTATTAAATGTTCTTTATACTCACTTGTTGATTGAATGATTAATGCGAATAAAATGAGTACATAATAGTAAATAAGTATTTATATTTTTGTTTTGTAAACTTATTTTGCAGTTTTTGTTTTGTAAAATTATTAAATGTTCTTTATACTCACTCGTTAAATGAAATGATCAATGCCAATTAAATGAGTATGTAATGGTAAATAAACATATATTTTCTTGTTTTGTGAACTTGTTTTACAGTTTTTACTTCGTAAGATTATTAAATGTTCTTTATACTCACTCACTGAATGAAATGATTAATTGAATGAAATAAATTGTATGTAATGGTAAATAAGTGTTTATTTTCTTGTTTTGTGAGCTTGTTTTGCAGTTTTTATTTTATAAAATTATTAAATGTTCTTTGTACTCACAGACTTACATAATAGTAAATAAGTATTTATTTTCTTGTTTTGTGAACTTGTTTTTCGGTTTTTATTTCGTAGAATTATTAAATGTTCTTCATACTCACTTGCTGAATGAAATGGTTAATGTGAATGAAATGAATTGTATGCAATGGTATAAATATTTATTTTCTTGTTTTTTGAGCTTGTTTTGCAGTTTTTATTTGTAAAATTATTAAATGTTCTTTATACTCACTAGCCTAAACGAATGATTAAAGCGAATAAAATGAATTGTATGTAATGGTAAATAAGGATTTATTTTCTTGTTTAGTGAACATGTTTTGCAGTATTTACTTTGTAAAATTAATAAATATTCTTTATACTTACTCACTAAATAAAATAACACAGATCAAAATCCAATATATCGTGTATCTATCAAGTACCATATGACTATAATTAAAAAATAGATAAAATGCTACATATCGGTGACCTATCATTTATATATTGTATAGTTTGACTAATCTTACATATATTGGGTACCCGATGTGTATATGTAAAATTTTAAATCTACATATATTACAATTCTAAATCATTGTTTACAATGCAAATATTCTATATATTCAAAAAAATATATCCTTTAAGATATAAAAAATAATTTTACTACTTAAATTTTTTTTTAATTTGATACATATCGGGTACCTGATAAATATAGTATTAAGTTCTTAACCAAATTTGATGAAAATTTTATATATATATATAAAAATAGCTTTTAGGGAGATAACAGTCAGATCCTAGACCTACCTTTAAAGGTTATAACTGTACCTAAGAAAGCTATTTATTATATAGAATAAATACAGTAGATAACATATTTTTGTGGACCAAACAATCACCTTTGCTTAAGTACTGAGCTACCTAATGGTAATTATGAGCCCATTTAGTCACACAACAAACATAGTCAGAGGCCCTATCACTCATTATTAGAGACGAAATTTTTTGCTTGACTAAATCTACTTGTCCAAATAGCTCTAGCAATTGTTTTACCAACACAAAAGGTAAAAAGAATTAATTTGCTAAAAAAGATTTTATATTGATTTTATATATATGTGTAAATCATGCTATACTTAGCAAACAATTCATATTGCACAAATAATTATACATACCGTTATTGTTATAATTGAGTGATAAAATAGGGATATTTCTATACACTGTTTATGCAGATATAAAATTAGATTATATATTATTCTTTTTTTGTAACTATATCTCTGTATTCAATTTTTTTCATTTCCCATTACATTATCACTACTCTACAATTTCTGTTAATTTACTTATACCCATACTGTTAAGGTTATAGGTCGGGTAGTTCTCATCCGGGTCACCCTAGGGTGTGAAATAGCATAACAAATACAAACATAGTGAGGACCACATAATAATTTTACTAATTAAGGTTTTTTCGATGACTGCATAATCTGCAGCCAGAGACCCGATATTTCTGATCACTCGTTACGATCATTATCATTATCAATATAAAATTTAAACTAATATAACTTTTGAACTATTAAATATATACAAGTAAAAATACCTTTATTAGATTCCACTTAATGTTCTTTTTAAGGTAATAGAGCTCTTTTTTTTTATTGTCATAAAATTAATCGTGTTTTAGTAATCAGTATCACTTTAACTTATATGAAAAATAAAAAAGTGTTAAAGAAATCTAATAAATACAATTTCGCATGCATCTCATGAATAGTTCAGGAGTTATTTCAATTTAAATTTTATATGTTTTGTTATTAAACAGAATGATCGACAAAAAATCCTTATTAGTAAAATTTAGTATATAATCTTCACTATGTTTGTAGATCATATGCCATTTCACACCCTAGGGTCATCCACAGGCAGGGTTGGCAATAGAGTTAATGGAGCCCAATGGAGCTGTGAATGGAGCCAATAGAGCTCTGAATAGAGCCAATGGATACTAGCTATTTGAGCTCCATTCGCACAACCTTGAGCTCCATTGGCTCCATTGCCAACTTTGCCCACAGGTGATCTGGGTGACCTGTTGAAAATATAGCTACCTGGTGATTAACCCACGGTTGACCCACGGGTCATCCATATCTGCAATATCATAATCTGCGCATAAATCTAATTTACCATGATAGCATATTCATATAGATAAAAAGAAAACATAAAATTAATAAAAATAGCAAATATATTAGCAAATATTAAGAAAAATTACATTTCACCAAAGATTTAGATGATTAATTTCTAGTTTTTGCTTTCTTTTTTTGCAAGTGTTCAGATTCTTCATTACGCATGGATGCGTGCATACATATGGTCTTAGCAATTTTATACTAATATGCTTATACAAAATTAGTTAAAATCCAAATATTAAAAATCTTTCTAACATTTGATTCGGTGGGTTTTTTTAAAATCAGCATAGCATGGGCGAGCTATTCGGTCTGCAAGATTTCGTTAGAATAAATTGAATCAATAAAAATTGCCAAGTATTGATTCATTTATTTTTGATAAATGATCGAAACTGAACGTTAATGTCTACAATAAAGAAAAATTAAAAATTAATTCCAAGATTTAAAGTATCAGAGGATCTATTACTAACGATGAGTAATAAATTTAGTTTTCACCATTTGTATACCAAAGGCCCCTTGCTATTGTACTTCAATGGAGCATCGCCTCAAGCCAAACCCGTAAATTCTCTCATTTTGTTGATCAATGCACATTTCAGGTCCCGAGTCATATGGCTTGGACCCAGTTTCTTTTTTGCTAAAGCTGATGTTTTTGCATCAGTATTGAGAGGTTATCAGATATGAAAACATCATAACAGATAGAATTATATAGAGAAAAGGATTGATTTTTTATCAGATTTAACAGGTCATCAGAAATCTGTACCCTTTTAATACTGATACAAAACATGACTGCCATGCATAGTAGAAATTTTTAAAAATATCACAATTTCAAATACATTTTTATATTAATAATCAGCTAGATACTTTTAAGACAAACATAATAATTTTTTTAATAATATTTAATGAATATAATTCAAACATTCGATATTGATTACCATAAATTAGTTGGCATTAAAATCGAAAACTGTTTAAAGGAATATCGAAACATTTGGCGGGAATTTTCAAAGTATGATAATTATGATAATTTGATGTGTCGCATAACTAAAAATAAAATCTAGCTCTCAAAGCCCAGGCGTTACCCCGAGAATGGGGTGCTGATTTTTTTTGACTCTTAGGCCTAAGTACTCATAAGTGAAATTTCAAATTTTATCCAGGTATTGGCCTGGGTTAAAATTTAAATAAACCTAGCTTGGGTTTAGATGATTCCGAATTGGCTTAAATGAACCATGTTTGGGTTCAAATGAGCCGATTAGGTTCAAATTAACCCAATTGGATTCAAATGAGGGTTCAAATGAGGGTTCAAATTTGTTTCAAATTAATTGTTCTTTTTTATTTTAAAATATTCATATTCAAGTCATTCATTCTCATTTTGACAAAAACCGGCAATTTACATAAACGAAAAAACTTGCTTTCTGCAAGTTTGTAAAGCTTCTGCCCATTTGACCCAGGTCAGAGAATATTTAATCTGTGACCCGTTGGGTCGGGTTACTTGTTGTGTCAGGTGACACATACTGGTCATTCGAAATGGATCTATTATTATATTATTCATTCAATTTACCACTATTTGGTCTTCCGTTTCTTATTTTGCGTGACAATATTGCACAGCTATCTAATACCAGAAACGGAGTGATGCAAATCACAAGGTGAAGGGTTATACAGTGGGCCAAAATGGCGTATGTCTGCAAAATCTTGAATCTGATTGGCCCACGTGATACTATACATCACTTGATGCTTAATTCTCACCTGTCTATCATCGCATGGACCATCTTGATGCATAATTTTCACCATCGCATAGATCATCTTGAATGCTTCTTGAATGGTAATTTGAGTGCCTAATTCTAGTTAAAGTTACTAGTACTATGGTATAATAAGAAATATGATCGTCTAAAAAAATGTGATTATCTGTAAAGTGAAATTACAAATGCTATAACAACTAATGGTAAAAATTGCTTTATAGACGTAAATATCGGTGACCCGATACAAATTTGCAAATCTATTTGCTCAATATTTGGCATTTTTCATTTTTTTTGTAGAATTTTTTATTGGGCTAATTAAATGTAATCTCTGATTATCAAAAATAAGAACAAAGAAATTTGTTAATCATTAACGCAACTCTCTTAAAATTCTGAATGTAAATTTTCCAAATTTGTTTCTGTTGTTTGATTACCTAATATATGCTAATGAATTTGAAAGCATTTTGTATAATAGTCATAATTCAAGAACAAGTTCGAGAACAAGAACAATAGCTTTGCAATAAATAAATAAATAATTCATGATATTAATAAAAAACAGTGAATGAATTAGCAAATACTAAGAAAAAATTACATTCCACTAAAGATTTAGATTATTGATTTCTAGATTTTTCTATTTTTCGTAAATTTTTGGATGGAATTTTTGACGCCCAGATTATTTGATAATTACTAATTTTCTCAGCAATTTTGTAGTTCGTAATTTTATGTTGATCTACCAACTAATAATATCATGATTATATTCAAAGTATGATCAGTGCGCTAAAACTAATGTAGCAATATGATATACTTTAACACTTATCAATGAGCAAGTTATGATCAAGAATGTTATCATGATTCAAATTCTAGCAATTGTATCATGATAGTACCAAATCAATCTTAAGGCCAGACCAATTTAATTCGGTGGTTTATATTCCCCTTCACCTTTTTTTTATCTTCTTCCTCTTACTTATAGAAATCACTTAATAAATTTAACAAAGAATCTGATTGGTCATTTGATTAGACAAACCAATCAAATTTTTTATTGGATCCATGATGGTGGTATGTGTTTAAATGTTTTTAGCAAATTTTATTGAATATATAAAATACATGACTTGCATGCCATTTTGGTAACAATAAAAGAGAGTTATTGTGTTGGATTTATCATGATTTTTATCATAGTTTCTATAAAAAAATTCTATTACAAACCTACTCAACACATAACATGTTTTGAGGTTGAGTTTGCATCAAAATTATCTTGATTCCTATCATGAATTATTTATTGTAAAAATTCTCATTCAAAGTTTGCTCGCAATTCTAATAATCACAATTTATAGTTAGGGTTGAATTAAGTAGTTTACGTTAGAATTCTTATAGTTTCTATCACGAGTTACAGTTACAAACCTTACTATGTATCGCGTAATTTCTGAAGAGTCCTTGCACTTAGCAAAATGGTACAAATAAATAATGAGATATATAATGATTTGAAAACAGCAAAGGTGAAATAAAAATATAATTTGAGTGACTCACATAATCATGCAATCAATCAGGGTTATTACGGGAATTAATGTATTGGGCAGTGTTAATGAGATCGGGTACAAAGGGTACAGTTTAGAGATGGTTCATGCGTGCGCATGATTTCTCAATCATGCGTATGAATGCACATTAATGCGCATGTTTCTGAATCATGCGCATTTTATCCCATCAAAATTTTATATAGAAAAATTAAATATGAAATAAATATAATTAATATTCTAATCTATCTATATACTTCAATTCTGGGCTATTCGCTTTAACATTTATGATTGGTCATTTCCAAAAATGTGTAAATGTGGGAAAACTAACAGAAATACGTAAGATGATTATGACGACTATCATGGTTAAGTAATTATTGTAACATTCAAGGAATTATTATCATACTTTTTAATGCCCTTATTAATGCCCTTAAACAACACAAATTCGTGAAAAGTGAATTTGCAAAATTTACTTTGGTTGTTTGATTGCCTAATAATTACAAATTATTTTGGGCTAAGAAAAGTTCACGAATTTGAAAACGTTTTGTATAATAATCTCAGGTTCAAGAATAAGTGCAAATGCAAGAACAAGTGCAAGAACACAACAAATGCCCTGTGATAGAAAAAACATAAGACTAATAAAAAAATAGTGAATATTTTCGCAAATATCAAAAAAAATTACATTCAACCAAATATTTAGATGATTGATCTCTATAATGTTTTGGTTAGAATTTTTTGCCGCCCAGATTATCTAATAACTAACTAATTTTCTCAGCAATTCATAGTTTTATGTCGATCTACTAACCAATAAAATAAAATCATGCTTATGTTCAAAAAGCAATCAGTATGCTAAAACTAACATAGCTAAATAATCTAGTTAGTTCTTTAACGCTTTTTGATTAGTTATATAACCCGCAAAATGTTAAGCTAATATATCGATGAGAAAGAATGTTATCACAATTCAAATTCATTAACAATTGATATGAGAAAATATAATTGTGATGAAATGTGTCATAGTTGGTGAATACTAATACAAATTCTGTACTTGCAAAACATGACATTGTACATCTTAATTGGAATCAATCAAATTATCCCACAGTTACAAATGTCCTGTCTGCTCTACTATTTTCATATGTGAGTATATAAATCTTAACCATATACTATAGTTAATAGAATAATATGTTTAGTAACAAAATTTCTTTGTGAAGATCCAATGCAAACTAACTCAGCATATTTATGAATATTATATTATGCAAATTTACAGATTTTTTAACTAAGGTTTTAAATTTTTATACTAAGCTCCTGTGGCAAAGCCACAGGTCAGATGCTAGAATATTCTCAAATTATATAAAATAAGCAACAGTAAAGTGTACAATTAGCTAATTTGTAAAAATTTATATACCGTTATATAGGCAAAATCTGATTAAGAATCAATATGTAGTATCTTTATTTAGATGTATTATCAATAATAATGATAAAAATTACAAAAAAATTTTTTTATTATGCATTTTATATATCACATTCATGTGCATTTTATTATAAAATGCGCATTTTTCTATTTTTAGTATGGTTGCATCTAAAGTAGCTTAATATAGCGCCTGACTAAATTAAGCCCCATCTTCATGCATGCATTAAGTCAAAACTTTAGTCAATTGTATCTTAGATATACTAATGTTATCCATATCTTAGTTAGGTGAGACCAATTCGATTCGGTAGTTTACATTACCCTTTCTATTAGTAAATATTTTGAGAAACATGGTAATTTTAGCCGGAGAACTTAATGCTGAGCAGAATTAAAATTAAAAATTGCAAGGTTCTGAAACTTTCTGAAGAGAAATTGAACGAGTGAGGAAAGCCCTATAATTTCCAATCGAGAAAAAATTTTAAAGTTTATTATATATGTTCCATTCTCCCTCTCCTACCTTTTTTGAGAAAGGAATGTAATGTAAACCACCAAATTAAATTGGTCTTGCCTAACCACATACAGTATTGTGTATTGATTTGTAACAAAATTCTTTATGGTAAATCATAGTAAAAGTATTGCCACATGTGATACATTTGGGAAAATCTGGTTTAATATACTGGAGATAAATTTACCAGGAATGTAGTAAAACAGTGTGTATAATCTAATTCATATTTTGCGTTTGTTTACTAATTCTAATTGGATGCAATAATTGAATGATTTCATTACATAATGATCACATTCTTGCTAATTGAAAATCAAAGTCAAGTTTGGATCTTGATTAGGAATGGGTTCGGTCAGGTAATGACTGATAATTGATATTGACCGGTCAGAGGACCAGTCAAAATTATCATATTGGAAAATCTGCATCATCTTATAATAGAAAAACCTATCATTTATAATTGTGGTCAAATTTGCAGATCATTTGACCAGAACTAGAACAAACCAATATTAAATCTGGTTAAATGATCTGCAATTTTAACAAAAATTAAGAATGTAGGGCTATACATGTGTGCCTAAATTAGAGGTGATTTATGGCATTATGACATGCCTATATTTTTGATATTTTTAGCATACTGTCCTTAATACCTAAATGTTAAAAATAATTTCAGTTGCTGAAATTATTTTCAGCTGGTCTAATTATATTCATTTGCATGTGACTGACATTTTTTACTATCATGTGTTAAATATCATTAAGATAGCTGTGCAACCAAGAACATTATATATAATGCCATGCAAAGTTAATTTTCTATTTTGCATAACATGTTATTTCAAAATTACAGGTCAGTGGGTCAGATTTTTTTTTTGAAAAAAAAACCTTGTGTGGCCTAATTTAATTTACGTTCACATCTAAGGTCACACAGAGTTAATTCTTTAGTTTGCATAACATGGGTCAAAAAATTTTAATTTTTTTTATTGGACCTATTTGGTAATTCCAAAAAATAAGAAAAATCAGCACAATGGGAATTTAAAAAAAAATTTTTTTTGAAAAATTGGGTCAGTGGTATAGTGGCCTTATGCTTGTTTTAAAAGAATTGAAATTAAAAAAAACAAAAAATTTTTTTTGGTATTTTTGAAAATTTGATTAGCATGTAAAGCCATACAAAGTTGATTTTGTTTTACATAATATAAATTCAAAATTTGGGATGAACAGACTAACTTTTATTTATTTTTTTTAATTGACTGCAAATAGAATAATGTTTGCATTTAAGGTCATACAAGGTTGATTTTTATTTGCGCAACAAGGAATCAACAAATTGGCTCAGTAGTCATATTTTTCCTGTCAGTTCTATCGGACAATTATAGGAAATTAAGGTCTCTATCAGGTGCACTTTATGAAAAAGTGAGAAAAAAAGATGTCAAAAAATTGAACAATTGGCACAATTAGGATTTAAAAAAAAAAATTGAAAAATTAAAAAAAATGGGACGGCAGGTAATGCAAAACAAAAAATCACCTTTACATGGTCTAATGCAAAATGAAAATTTAACTTTGTGTTGCCTAAAATTAATGTTAAAGAATTCATATAAAGGTGTGTTTCTGAATATGGTTGTTGCTATAATGACTATGTAGCCAAATATGAATGCTATGCGATGATAGGTTATTGTGAAATTTTTAAAATGATGAATGACCAGAAGTAAAGTTTCATTAGTCAAAGCTTCAAACGCTAAATTCTTGGATGCTAAAGTTTTAGGTAAGTTGCTAATTGCAATATTTTTCTTGGTACCATAATGATGATTGATTAAATAATAGAAAGGAGTAGCTCATACATCAATTGCAATCTTTAATTCAATTGATTGTAGTGCTTGAGCATTATCTCAATTACTAGCCAATTACAATAAGGGAGGTGCTTGAGAACAGCCTAAGTTAGTGAGTGATTCAATATGACAAATTCAATAAGATTTGATATATATGCGTAATTTAAATTCAGGTGGCTAATATAAATATTAATTTATAAACTTTCAAAATAAGTTATATCAGCTTTGACTATATAACCCTTTAAAGGTAGCACTACTAAACATACTAACCTTGACCAGTCCAGGTCTGAGTCAGATATAGTCCAATTCAAGTCTGAGTCCTGTCTGAGTGACATATATGGATATTAAAACTCATTCAGGGGTCCCAAATTCCAGGTCAGGATGCGTCGGAGTGCATCAGAATCATAGTCAGCTGGATCAGAATTGATCAATTTTGCCCCAAGATCACTAAGTAAAAAATGCCCAGCTGTTAATTTTGCTATAGAACCTGCTAATAATTAGGGCTAAACACCAACTTAGATCTGACGCATCCAATGAAGTTAATTGGTCCCATAATAATTTTTAGCTGACTTTGAATTTGTAAAGAATTGACATTTTAAATTGAAGTTTGTCCAATAAGTAAAGTTATAAAAAGTTATTTCTCTATAACTGTCTCTAGTAGATGTTTATTAGTATTTGCATTAATTTTTGAGTATTAGATGGAAGCGGTTAGGCCATGCAAAGTTAATTTTTCATTTTGCATAGCCTGGTGTTTCAATATTATAGTCAGAGGGTCAGATTTTTTTTAAAAAACAATCAACTTTGCGTGGTCTAAATTAATTCATGCTCTTATCTAAGGTTATGCAAAGTTAATTTTTGGTGTGCATTACATAGAATCAGAAAATTTTAATTTTTTTTTATTGGACATATCGGGCAATTCCAGTGACATTGAAAAAAAAATTAAATGGCTAACAAAAATTTGTTTAGCAAAATTGGATTAGTGGGTTATACAAAACAAAAAATTAACTTTGTGTGGTCTAATTTAAATTGAATATATTTTTACATTATTTTATTTTTTTTAATAATAAATATAAGGTAAGTATACCCAATTTGATACGGTTAATTATGCCAATATTAACTTATAAAGAATCAGTTAAAATATGCACATTTTTACTAAATTTGATACGTTCTGGTCTAGAATAGATAATAATTTAAAATTTTTTTTAACTCAAAAAAAGTAAGAGCTTTATTCAAATATGTCAACTCTTTTGAAAATTGAGATTATCAGAAGATCAACCTAAATTGATGCACTAATAAATGTGATAGTTAATTTTACATTTTCCCATTTTTCCTTTTTCAAGCAGTTTTAAATTTTTAATTCATTGCTTTTCCGCCTTTGCACATTCTATATCTTCCTTTTTTTTTCTGCACTTTTCTTGTTTTGTGCTTTTTTAGCTTAATGTGACAACCTTTTAAGACAGCTACTTCTTTTTTTGTTTTTTCTCGTCAGCTATTCGTTCCGCTTTCTTTTCTGCTTCTCTCAACTGTTGCAATGATCTTTCATTCATGAGTAACTGGGAAAAGGGCATAGTTTTCCTTTTCCTTCGTTGTAGTGGTTGAGATTCTGCTTGTTCTTTATAAACTTATAGCCCCTCAGTCGTTTGCAAATCATTGTGTTTAGGATATTTAAATATTAGCCGTAAGGGAGCTGTGCTGGGGTTTTTAAAGGTTTTAAGCTTTTCCTCCAAGTGATTAACTTTTTGATTTAGCAATACGATCTTTGATAATAATTCTTTTTTGTAGAGTTTGGTTTAATATGATCTGGAACCTACTTTGAAGAAGACTGTAAAGAAGAAGAAGACGAAAAAGATGAAGAAAACGAAGAAGACGAAGAAGTCGATTGATCAAGAACTTTTGAAATGTCAGTTTGTTCAGTCATCAACAAAGGATCTAGATGATCAGGACTAATAGCACTAGAATTGAAGAGCCAAATTCCAATAGTTTTTAAAGCATTGCATATTGGAGTAAGTGTGTAGACTGCAATATAGGATAGGCCTAGAACTTCAGCAAATGTGTATTTTGTTACAAGTTTACCGTTATTATTGGTCTTAAACTTATTACACTCTTTATTATATACTTTTGTTAATGTAGCAAGCAGTAATTTGATCGGCTACAAAATGTGAGTAGTATGAGGAGGGAGGGTGTAAAGAAGAATGTCATTACTATGACAAAAGTTAACACTAGTATAATTGATATGGCTCTTGTGGCCGTCTATAATTAACAAAATAGGGCAAGCAGGAAGAATAGAACTAACAAAGTGTTTGATATATTTTTGAAAAAACTTTCTCACATGTTCACCGTTTTAGTAAATCCTATAATGGAGCCAGCAGGAGCACCATTTAGAAGACTCGGGATCATTCACTTTCCCTTGTAGATAATCAATAGTGGGATGTAAGTTCCAGCAGCCAATATTGTAGAACACATGAATATGTGCTCATAAGAGTAGCCATGTGAAATGATATGAACTTGGCGTGCGCCCTTTTTTGCTACAACTTTTTGTAGCTTAGGCGCAATAACAAACCCTGTTTTATCCTAAAAAAAAGAAAAGTAAAAAAAAAAGTAAAAGAAAAAATAAAAGTAAAAATAAAAAAAGAAAAAGTGTTTCAACCATTTTTGCCCCGGACCATTCTCGTTAAAAGGATGAGTTCGTCCGTCTTGTTTAACAATATCCATCACGCACTGGTTTACACCAGACTTAGTTAACCCAAAGCCAAGTCTCTGCATATTCAAGCAGTATTCAATAAGCTGCTCTTCTTCGTGGTCTGACAGAACGGTGGCACAGCCTGGACGAGCGGGGTGACCATCATTTTTGATGGCACGTCTAAGGGTGGCTTCCGAAAGGCCATAGTCTCGCGCAACACTTCTGGTGCTTGGAGTTGAATTATTTGTGGGGTTTTTAATTGCAGTAAGGGTATTATTAATGGCTGTGTGTATACATATCGGGTTATTTTTGGAATTGGCCAATAACTTCTGATCCACTGGCCCATTTTAAATAATTTAACTACCAAAATATTCATCTCAATGAGAGGATTCTAACGAGACCAAAATCATTAAAATCCAATCACAGGATTCCAAAATAGTTTAAATTTTATACAAATTTAATAGTAAATTTAAAATTTTTAGATAAATATTTTAATCCTGAATAACTTCTGATCCACTGGTCCATTTTGGATGATTTAACTACCAAAATGTTTGTCTCAATGAGCGATTCCAACAAGCCCAAAATCATTAAAATCCAATTACGGGATTCCGAGCATATGGGCCGATTTGGATCTTTTAGTGATGTTTCGAATNTAAAAGTAAAAATAAAAAAAGAAAAGTAAAAAAAAAAGTAAAAAAAAATAAAAGTAAAAATAAAAAAATGAAAAGTAAAAAAAAAGGAAAGAAAAAAAAAGATAGAAAAAAAAGGACACTATATTCCAAATTCTGTCGGAGGTGGTAAATATTCTTGAATGATTTTTTGAAGTTTGTCAAAATGGTCTTTGACAATAATTGGGTTTGCTTTTTGTGTGCGAGCTTCATTTAGAGCTTGTGGCATACATATGGACAGTCTGGGTAGTCCGTTATAAAGTGTTTCTACCATTTTTGCCCTGGACAACTCTTGTTAAAAGGATGAGTTTGTCTGTTTTGTTTAACAATATCCATCAAGTACTGGTTTATACCAGACTTAGTTAACCCGAATCCAAGTTTCTGAATATTCAAGCAGTATCCAATAAGCTGCTCTTTTTCATGGTCTGACAGAATGGTGGCACAGCCTGGACGAGCAAGAGACTATCATTTTTGATGGAACATCTAAGTGTGGCTTCCAAAAGGCCATAGTCTAGCACAATACTTCTGGTGCTTGGGTTGAATTATTTGTGGGATTTTAATTGCAGTAAAGGCATTATTAATGGCTATGTATCTAGTAGTATAATTGCTATAGCGTGGCATTTTTTTATTTATTATTATTTTTTTTATGTCAAAGTTCTTGCTCTGGATGAGAGTTTATTTAATCAAGCCTGTGGATCAAGGGCGTCTCTTTGGGCACTCCACAATTGTTACATTGAATGAGAGTGCAACTAGCCACATGTACAACTTGGTTGTCTAATTGAAGTAGTCCTCCCGAAGGTTCTACACTAGTTGCCATACCTACAACCCAACTAGGGGATTGCCTATTTAAACCCTCTGGTTCAAGCTTCGCATGTCAATCCTACTTGTGATCACTGGTACAGCCCTCTGATACATTAGTAAGCTGAAGACAGTTCCGGATACTAACTACATCCCCTTAGGACTAATTTATCCTTGTGGTACACTTGGTAGAGCAGTCCTGTCCCACACAGGTATTGCCTACACTTTAGTAATTTACGCACTCACTGAGGCAAGCAACTTGCAGTTAGAGATACCTTACCACTAGCATTACCTACTTCTGCCTTTGTAAGGTTTGCTCCAACCCTAGTATCTACCATCACTTTCCTATTGGTCTTTCACTGATACATCCAGACTTCCAATCCAGTTGGCCTGGAAGGGTTGATCTGCCCGGCATTAGGTGCCATTATGATTTTCTCCTCCTGGTATCTACTTTTATAACATAGGTCCATTTCCTCCAGTACCTGATCCGGCAGCCAGGTTGGTAGACCTTTTCCCTGACATTGATATCCAGTTCTTCGGCTCCAGTCCAATATTCCAGTTTTGGTAGCACCGTTAAAGAACTTCGCTACTTTCTTACTTGGTCTTGCCAAATGGGTTTCCGTTTTCCCAGTTTCTTGGATTTATCTATGTCATGAGGCACAACTTCGCCCGAAAGCTCCCATTCAAAATGGTTACCAAGGACTACAGGTGATGTACCCAACTGATCAACAGGAAACGATTACCAAAACACAGGTCTATTTTTCAAAATCATTGCCAGTGGAATTTGAAGCCTAGACCTGCCACTTGGGGGTGACAACTTACCAACTCTCTAAGTCGGCATACTCTTTGGTATTTTTTTATTTTATAAAATTCAGGAATAAAAATTTTATAAGAATTTTACTTTTGCTTACAAATATAACGAGGTTAGAACAAATAATATTTAAGTCATGCAATTTTTTTTACGAAACTCATGCTTTTATATATGTTGAAAAAATCATGTTTAACAAACTTAAATTTTAAGAGAGAATCATGGCGGTAACGATTGATAACGATAATTAGTATTTTGGAACAGGTACCCGAAGCAAATGCATCGATATGCAATTTTAATAAATTAAGTGCAAATTAAGTACAATTTTAATAAATTAAGTATGACAAACTGATTAATAGAAAGTTATCAAAATTGTGCCAAAATTGGCAAATATGTAGGTCTTATTGATATAAATAATTTTTTATTGCACAAAGACTGATTTATTTGATACAAAAAATCAGTTTTTTAATTATTGCTTAATTTCTTTCCAGGGCCCAATTAAGAAAAGCGAGTTAAACAACAATATTTTCCAATTCACTGATCGTAATCATGTGATTTAACTACCATTTGACTCGTCTCATCAAGACGGTTGAATGTTCATAAAATTACGTGATTACAATTAGTAGATCAAGAGATATCAGCAATGCATCAAATTAGGCAGTGCGTCAAATTGGGCATACTTATCCTAGGTCATATAAGTACTATTTATAATTTATATACAAAATGGACTCGATTAAGTTCAAGTGATTAGTTTGTTATAAGATTGCACAAAGTTGATTTTTCATTTTGCATTAAAATTCAGGATGGACAGACAGCTTTTTTTTTAATTTACTGCAAATAGAATAATGTTCACATTTAAGGTTATACAAGTTAGTTTTACATTTAAACAGTAGAAATTAAAAAATTGGACTGGCAGTCAAATTTTTGCTATCTGTCCTATCATCTTAAGGTCTCTATTAGATAATATTGAATAAAAATAGAAGGAGATAAAAATGTCAAAAATAGAATAATTAGCACAATTAGGGCTAAAAAAAAAAAAAAAAGAGAGAGAAAGGGAGAAAAGATTGAAAAATAGAACGGCTAATAATACAAAACAAAAATCAACTTTGCATAGCCTAAAAAAAGAAAAATGAATCTATTTCTGATCCAATAACAATGCATCTGGCTTTAAATTTAATGTGTTTGCAACCTGAGCACCTTTAACATTCAGGTTAGTACATTAAATTCAAAGCTAGATGCTTTTTTTAATTGTTATATAAAAATGATTACCTTGTGATCCTTTGGATATTATACCTGCCAAATAAAATGTTATTGGTTGCTACACATCCATTAACTATATTATATAATTAATATTGTGATAAATTAATTTTTCAAAAGGGTTAAGATTAAATTATATTGTTGATTTTTTTGAAATAAAAATAAAACAATTGATTCATAATAAATAAATAAACCCATATCCATATTATTTCATCTACAAACACGGTTTGTAGATAATTATAATAAATATAAGGTTATTTTATAGACAATTAATTCTATATATTGTACTATTATTTTTTTATAAATTGCACCAACTATAAACCTAAACTTAACTCTAATAACAATGACTACAAAATTAGCTTTTGTTAAAATAACTTTTTATGAAATGGAATCAAACAATTATAAAATCACCTTGCCTAAAGTTAATTCTCTATGAAATTATGTTTTTTGTGAAGTAATTATTGATAAATTGATTGAAACCGAGCAAACTTAATACCATTAAACAAATATTAAACAAAAAAAATAGAATCGAATTAATGTGTCCAAATAACATTGCAATAAATGCAATTTGAATCTTAGGCTAATTTATTAGTAATAATAAAAAATAAGTTATATATTCTTGTACTGTGTCATTTCTAAATTATTTTGATTCTAAATAATTTTAGAATCGATCTATTTGACAATTATTAAAACAAAAGCAAGCGAAACAATTTAGAAATAATAATAACAATAATAATAATAGGCAATGGATACTAGGTGTATTAATACTTGGTTATACAAAACAAATATAAAAGCCAATCAAAATATTGAATTAAATGTACTTTGTAAATCATATGCTGATTATTTTTTGTACAACAAAAATAAAGCAAAAAACAAAAAATTAATAATATCTTGAAATTTTGTTTATAAAATTATTTTTGCAGTACTATCAAAACCAGAAAATTGGACCAAAGTCAGAGAACCAGACATCAACCTCAGGGACAAGATCTGCCAACATAGTCACCGGAGTTATACTGAAGAAAAAAAACCTATGTTATAAAAGTAGGTACCAGAAGAGAAAAACTATAATAACATCTAATGTCAAGTAGATCGACTCTTCTGGGCCAACTGGATTGGAAGTTTTGGATGTATCAGGAAGAACTAATAGGAAGGTGATAGTGGGTGTCGGGGTTGGAGTGAACCTTATAAGGGCAGAAGTAGACAATAGTAGCAGTCCAAGGTAACCCCTAACCGCAAGTATTGGTCTTAGCAAATGCGCCCTCTTGCTAAAAGTGTAGATGAATACCTGGAATGAGATGGATACCACTCTACCAAGTTTTCGCTAAGGATAACAGAACCAGGAATACCTGGCTAGGTTCTAAGGACAGTGGATAAGCATCCAGAACTGGCTAACTGCCTTATGTAATGAGCTTGTTTTAGTGATACAGAATGGGTTAGCAGGAGGGACAGGAATCAGAAGATTTAAATAGGCATCTCTAGTTGGGTTGCAAGTATGATATCTAGTATGAAACCCACAAAGTAGAACCTTCAGGTAAACTACTTAAATTAGATAACCAAAGGTTGTACATGTGGCTAGTTGTATTCTCGTCACTGTAACAAATGCCAGTAATCCCTATAGGACACCTACAGCTCTAATATCTTGAATAAAATTTCCTAAGTCCCAAGGTGAACACTTTAACACCAAAAAAAAACATTTTTAGAGCTCTAATAAAAAAATTCCTCATTAAATTTTGGTAAAAAAATGTCACTATCCTATCTTAGGCCTTAACCCTAACTCTAACCCTAATATTAGTAAAAATTTTATTTATTTCATTTCTTGATAAAAATTATTTTAGTCCTATATTTAATATTTAGGTGTTAAATTAGTGTTTTCCTATAAAAAATAATAATAATAAAGTACAGATAAAAAATTGAAAAATGACCTGTGGGTCAATAGCGTAAGTGGTTACGCTTCCAGGTTTCCAAACGTAAGGTCGTTGGTTCAAGCACCACTAGGAACATTAATTCTACACGGAGTCACGAGATGGATGGGCTGAACCAGGTTGCTAGGACTGTGTGCGGGTTTATAACCACATTTGGATGCTCTATACAAATATGACATATGAAAATAAGACCCCTAGTGAAGATCCGGACGAAAAAAGGAAATAAACAAAAAAGAATACTTCCGGTGGAACTCCGGTTAAACAAGGGATACTTCCAGTGGAATTACAGTTGCAAGGTACAAAACAGTGACAAACACCAAAATTAGGATTAAAAGTCCCACAGGGAAAAACCAGATCCAATCTGAATTCAGAAAGAAAGTACCTAGGCAGACGAAAAAAGGACATACACAAGCATATCAGCAGATTAATCAAACTCCTTAAAGCTGATCTAGAAGACTACAGTTGGGGCGCACCGAATGATGAACCAGCTGGACTCAGTCAGAGAAAACTGGTAGAAGAAGGAGTAGACTTCGTAGAACAGAATTAGAATAGAAATAGGATATGTAATGAAAATATAGGGGGCCTGCAGGGTCCCTAAGACTAACGACCTTAATAGGACCCCGGACAATTATATTTAATCTGGTATGTATGAAATGAGGTAAATTTTTTAAAAAAAATTTAAAAGGTGGTATGTAAAAAATGAGTTTTTTAGAGGGTGTGGCGACTTAGGGAAGTTGGTAAGTTGGCACCCCCAAGTGGCAGGTCTAGAGTTCAAATCCCACTGGCAACGCTTTTGAAAAATAGACCTGTGTTCCAGTTACTGTGTCTTGTCGATCTGTTGGGTACACTACCTGTAGTCCTTGGTTACCATCTTGAATGGGAGCTTTCAGGCGAAATTGTGTCTCATTACACTGACAAATCCAAGGAACTAAAGAAACAGAAACCCATTTGGCAAGTCCCGAGTGGAGAGGTAGCTAGACTTTCGACGGTACCGGGGAAAAGGATCTTAGCGATGACTGACTGGAAAACTGGATGGGCAAGAGCCCCTATGGCAAAGGGGGCCCACCAACCTGGCCGCCGGAGTCATACCGGAAGAAAAGGTCATGTGTTATAGAAGCATGAACCTAGGAAAAGGAGACCTTAGGCACTTAAAGCCTGGCAGACCGATCCTTCCGGGCCAACTGGATTGGTAGTCTGGAATAACTGGTGAAAAGGATCCAAAGAGTGACTGACCAGGTACTGGGGTCTAGTGAACTCCACAAGGGCAGTAGTAGGTAATGATAGCGGTTGCAGGCTAACCCCCTGACTGCAAGTTGTTTGCCTCGGTGAATGCGTAAGTTACCGAAAGTGTAGGTGAATACCTGTGGGGACAGTATTACTCTATCAGGTTTACCACAGGGCAAATGCCCTCCAATAGGTGTTTGGCTAAAGCCTCAGGGTACTTTTAATAGTAAATTACTCAAAAGGGTATATTGGAAGGAACATTGAACATGGGTAGAAGCCAGAGAGTTTAAATAGGTGATCCCCTAGTAGTAGGGCGAAAACGGGAGTTCTAGGACAGAATTCCGTAAATATATCCAGAATAGGTTCCTTACCCTCTTTACAAGCTCTTCTAGATATATTTAATCATTTATCGAATTCAAGCTCTAAATTATGCTAGAACCAGATCCTGTTAACTTACTCACCTTACTCCTAAATTTGGGCTTCCAACTTTAAGGAGTACATAGTCTTTGTTAATGCTCTGGCTATGTTTTTAACTCCAAACAAGATAACAAAAAAATTATGCTATATTGCTTGCCCTTTAAATGAGCAGAGAGCACCGAGGACCAAAGTGTCCGAGTGTGCTTCTCTGCAGGCCAATTCAAGCCTAATACGCATACTATTTTCTATGTTATCCTAGAATTAATTCAAAAAGCAATTCATTACTATCTAGCAAAGGACAAAAAATGCTAAGTCCTACTTCATAAAGATAGGATTTAGCTATTAAGGGTGAGACTTATCCGATCAGAGGTGAGATTTAGCTATTAG
>QKWP01000010.1:503857-519072 GCA_003550325.1 Gigaspora rosea | reverse complement strand
ATATATATATATATATATAAGAAGGGGTAAAAAAAAATTTCAGCGAAGTTTTCAAAGAAAGCCTTGTTTTTAAAGGTTTTTTTTAAAAAAATAAAAAAATTTGAAGGCACGTTCGTATGTAGATGGTCTTTTGGATTTTTTTTTATTTTAAAAAAAAATTGATACTGTAGTACATTTGAATATAGGTCCACTTTAATAAAGAAAAAAATGCACGCGCATTTAGTATTCAAAAAAGACTACGAAACTTCAACTTGTTTTTAGGAAGAAAAAAAAATTACGGTAATAGTGGTCAGGAAAAACTACTTTGTGGGTGGGAAAGAAAAAAAAGAAAAAATGCATGTGTATGTACACAACGAATTAGTATCAGATTAGATAGTATACGGTTAGTACCAGATACGTGATAATCACGTCTCTCAATAATCACATCATGTGGGTACATGGCTTTAGCCATCCCTTTTTTAGTAACCCTATAATTAATCTGACCTATTTATATATATTTTGGGGACCTACTTGTGTAACCTATACTAGATTCTTTAGTGTTATATTACACGAAACAAATTATACCTTTTTGTAAAGCTTATAACAATCTCTACTTCGCTATTTTATTTATTGAATTCAAATTTCTTTTCAACAATTCTAAATATTGATTCTATTTATAATTCAACCATTAAATAACCAATAATATTATTTCAGTATGCCTACTTTAACATTCCAAGAACCCAATACTTTAGATCTTGACTTCTTTTACAAAAATGTTTCTGGAACTTATGGAACCTATGAAGTTGCAATATATGAAGATAATTCACTAATTGTCAAACCAATCCAAAAAATTTTCATCCAACAACCTGCTTCGATACAAATCTTCATTCTATAAAAAATGCAAAGTCAACACATTTTTTTATGCACCACTCTCAACTGCTATAGTTTCTTGTATTTGCAAAAAATATCATACTAAATTCATAGCAGAAAATGACAAAACCTATAACTCTTCACAAGATACTAGTATTAGTCCAACTATATCCAATAAACAAATTAAAAGACTTATCCAACAACTTAATACTACACAACAAACAATCCTACCATCTCCAAGTTCTCAATATAAATCTGTTTTAACTAACTCTACTAATCCCTCCACACCTTCACCATCTCTACCCAAAATGTGTCATGTAATTAGTTGTAGAATGGCTAACAACCAATATTACTCACAAGGGATGTAATTAAAGAAGGAGAAGACTATTATCATTCTAGCTGTATAGCTAACACCTCTGCACTTTCTTTTACTATGGTGTCTAACCAAGCTTTTCTACAACAATATAATACTTCTACTTCTATTTCTAATACCTCTACTACTAAAACATCTTCTAATATTTCTTTAACTAATACTACATACTTATCTAAACAACAACAAAACTCTAACTTACTCAATTCAACAAAAATACTCAATATAATCCACTTGCTAATTTATTTCTACTTACTCCTTTAGAAACTCTATCAACAAAAAATATTAATATTAGTAGTATAGAAATTGATCTTCCTACTAATTTTCAAGATTCTCCTGCTACAATTTAACTTTTTAACAAAGATACAAACCAAACCCAGCCTACTCCACTCAATCCCAAAACCTACTATTGAATGAACCAAAACCTAAATCAAACCCACTTATGATTGGTTATTTAACTTTCCTATTACTGAAGAAATGGAACCTAATAAGAAGTTTTAAACTAAACTCTCTTACCAACTTTTTGGTTTTTTTAAAAAATGTCTTTTTGACTTTTTTCCTGAAAAAGAAATCAAATCAGAAAAAAAGAACCAACAGTTTACAAAGCATCCTTCAAATATCTTCTCCGTTCAATAGTTAGCTAACACCCTGATTTCTTAATAGATTTTATTTTGAACATAACTCTAATATTAGCAAAAATGCTACAATACCATTTGACTATCTTGAATCTACATTCAAAAATATTACTTTACAGTTTACAACATTCTTATTTACCAAACTCAACTATAAAGAAATATTTGCCTCTCCAGTTACTATACCACCCTACAAAACACAAAACCAACTTCAACTATGTCTGAATCTAGCTCGTTTACACCTTTATCAGTCAAATAACTATCAAACAATTAACTACAAAAAATTTGCTAAGAACTTTGATTTTAGACCTAAATATCCTAAAATTGAGTCTACTATTAAGAGTATTGATAAAACAAACCTTTTCTTAAAATCAAATCCAATTCTAAATTTAATATTCAACTTTTATTTAATATTCCAAAAACTATATTTTTACAAAGCTATCATGTTCTATCACTATCTAACTCATTGGATCACTACAAAGAGTAGTTTAATAGATGTTTTCCTAACTATGCCCACCAATTTACTACTTCACCAAATGAAAAAGATACCTATTTCTACTTTAAAAATAAGATCTGTCAACAATTTATTTTTCAACTAAACAAATTTTTATCTACTAATTTTGAATTTCAAGAACCACAAAAACCTCTACAATGACAATATGAAGCTACCAAAGCTACTAACTTCCATATGCTTTTTTGTGACAATAAAGACTATGAATATATAGAGGGAAAAACTTTCACAACAGAGACAAACTATATAAAGACATACTTGAAAAATCTTACACTATTTATTTTAAAAAAGCAGTGGAAGCTCTGCATGAGCCTAAACTTGGCCCATCTATTTTTCATATTGATGGAAAACATGAAGCTACCCTTAAACAGACTATACCAACCAAAGTACTTAAAAACTTAGCAAAAGAAGCAGAAGAGAAAGCCTACAAATTAAAGTCTGACCTCTCTATAGTCACACTCTATATAGTCATACTACTATATAAGCACTCAATATTGTGCAACAAACTTAAAATATAGTAAAAAACCTCATTAGAGTCACAAATTACCTATAATCACTATCACAAAAAAATTTTGGTTTTTTTATCAATTTTATTAATAAAAACCCTCGTTATAATCACAAATTTTGACTAAATATAGATTATAACATCTGATTGGCCAATATTCATTTTCATATTTATTTAAATATTCTATTAAAAATTCTTAAAGGTTTGACAACAAATAACTTTTGACGCAGTGGCCTGATTTGGATGAAACAACTACCAAAATGTTCGTCTCGATGAGATGATTCTAATGAGCTAAGATCTTTAAAATCCAATTACACGATCCTGTGATCGTTAAGGATTTGTATTACTTCACATATTTAAGAATTGATTAAATTTAAATATTTAAATAAAAAATCTTTAATGATCTTAGCATTTTGTAGCTAAATTTGGACGATTTTAGACTCTTTAGAATTGTCTCATTGAGTCAAACACTTGTTATTTTATCCAAATTGGGCCACTGGATCAAAAGTTTTTCATTATCAAACATTTTAAATTTTTTAATAGTATTTCAAATATGCGCAAATATATTACTTATTGGCCTTTGGTCATGTGATAATGGCAAGGTATTTTATTTATAGTCACCCCTCTATACAATCACCAAAATAGAGCACGACCAACTTGTGATTATAGAGAAGTCTGACTGTAAATAATATTACAAAACGCTATAGATTTTACTTTTATAAATACCTTACTCTTTATCACCAAACTGCTTTAGAATACATAATATTTCTAACATATCCAAACAAGAGGCCATGAACATATTTATACATACTGTTATTGATACCCACTTTCTTGCTAGAATTATTATATACTTTGATTGCATTAAAGATCAAGCTCATACTTTCTCACAAATTGCCAAATATTACAAAGAAACTGCATATGTAGAAGCAGAAAATTTTATAAAACAAAAATTTAATCTTAATTTTAAACCTATTACAATTCTATAAGTTCTTTTTCTAGATCATTCTTTTCATTAAACTTGCTTTTTACAAACAACATAAATGCAGCCACTGCCTTATTAAAAGATGCACCCATTGCAGTTGATAAGGAGAATGATGTAAGTAGACAGGTGAATAAGCCTATTTACGCAAAGGTACAGGATAATGACGGTCAGATCCAATGAACAGGACAGATTATAGATACCTGTGCAGCTGTGTAAGCTGACCCTAAAACGGTGAGTGACCTTGTAAAAGACACAAATATCTCCTCAGATAACATTACATCATATCACGCTGAAGAAACTTGTTACAATCTTTTTCTACAAAAATACAACTTTCCTCTACTTTCAAAACCACAAACTCTCAAATCTTTTATTAAACACCTGCTTAAACAACCTCCTTATACAGTTAATTCTATACCTTCAACTCTTCTATCCTAAAACTCAATATAGCAATACATAATGTACAAGGCTATAATACACCAACTAAAAGACAACTTTGGGAGAAATTTTCTTTTAAAAACAATTTACATATTATTAGTATAACAGAAAAAAAAATTTCATTCTTAAAATCTAAAAAATTTTTTAATACTCTACAATTTACTTACTTCTGGTCTAGTTTAGACAATTTAGCAGTAAAATGATTAATAACTTTTTAAAATCCCATATTCACAATATTCATACACACCCTGGTGGAGCTATTGTAATTGATTTGTTTTTTAAACATAACTTCAAATTTAGAATAATATTAGTCTATCTTTCTTCAACAAACCAGCAATATCTCAACCCAATACAAGATAAAGTAATAAGCTGGATTCAGCAAGCTCTATCTCTAAATCTACTCCCTATTATCCTTGGAAACTTTAATGCCTCTAACACTTCTTACCAGTCAACATCCAAATTCAAGCTATTATTCTATCTCCACAATAATAATATATATGATCTTGCAAACCATATCAATAATTTACAATATACCTGGCAGCACAACAATTTGTGCAGCTGTATTGACTACATTTGGGCATATAATTCAATTATTCCTTATCTCACAAACTTTGCTTTCCAAGAACTACTATCTTCTACTCAGAGTAATCATCTTATCCTTATTTCTAGTTGGGCATTTCCTTTTGCACTTTCATTAAAACTTCGATACAAAACCCGATGAAAATGTAGAATTTTTAACTATAAATCTATGACCAAAGAAAAATGGGAAGAATTTTCATCCCAAACTCAAAACAAAATTCTGTCACTAAATACCCCATTATCTATATATACTACAGAATCTCTAGAATGTACTTGGCACAAAATCCAAACAAGTATTATTAGTTCTGCTCTTCAAATTATACTTAACAAAAAATTTTCTGTCTGAAACTTTCATCATACCTTTTCTTCCAAAGTGACAAACCTTCATCAAGATCTTCAAATTATAGAAAGCATCATGAAACAAACTAAATATGCACTGTTCTGCAATTGTACACTACTTCTAATATTTATTTACAAATTTCATATATTAATTCTAAACCAATCTCAATATTTTACAACTTCCTCTACATAACCAAAACCTTACTCAATGGCTCAAAGAAACTAAAATTGCTTAAAAAACACTATATAATACAAGAAATATTGAAAACTCTCAGTATTTGCAACATCACATTAATTCTGCTATTAATACCAGATGTGAAAAAATACTTACACAGCCTATTAAAATGATTAATAGTATATTTAATCACCATAGGATCCCGAACAATACAAGTTGAGGTTATATTTATGCATTATCCACTTTTCTGCAATTCTGATTGGCCCAAATAAGGTTCAACCAATCAGAATTGCAGATTTTTTTAAATTTTGGATAAATTTTATAATATATTGTTCGGGGTCCTATTGCCATACTGATCCTGTACATTTTGATAATATCAAAACAGAAAATGATATTGTTACTAATTCACTAATAATTAAAGAATATATCCAATTACACTTTCATCAATGGACAGTTCACAATTTATATAATTAATCTATTTTTCAAACAGAATAGCAATCAGAGTACAGACCTTTTCCAACTATTCTTTCTTTCTCATATGATACAGTTCTCACTGAGATTTCTGCTAAAGAAGTTACTAGTACTATAATACAATTTCCAAACAATAAAGCCTGTAGGCCTTCAGGTATTAGCTATGAAATGCTTAAACATTGTAGAACAAAAACAATTCTTGCAATTACAGCTCTCTTTAATCGATGCATTTTATTACAACAAGTTCCAAAACAATGGAAGGACAGTCGTATTTTTTCAATTTCTAAAAAACCTACATTTAATAGAATAATCTAAATAACACACACCTTATTAGTCTTATTGAATATATTAAAAAACTATATACTAAAATCCTTACTAACTACCTTAATAATACCCTTTTATTATATAATATTCTCAATCCATACAACTATATTGCCTTGCCAAGCAATAGTACAAATATTTCTATTTATATTCTTAATAACTTTATTGAAAATGCAAATTGTGACCAAAAAAAAAATTTGGCTTCTTTCTCAAAACATTAGCAAAGCATATGACTCTGTTAATCTTATCTTCTTGAAAAAGCACTTTACTGACTCAACATGCTTTCTCAGTTAATTAATATTATCACCAACTTACTTACTGACCGGTTAAACTGAGTTGTTACTAATTTTGGACTTACACAACCTTATGAAGTACAAGATGGTATAGACCAAGGTGAAACTATAACTTCACTACTTTGGCGAATTTATTATGATCCTCTTATTAGCAAAATTTCCAGTACATATACTGGTTACACTAGCTTTGCTATATAGACTACAGTATTATCACCTCTAGTATTTAACAAAACAGAAGCCTCAGCTTCAGTTTTAGCATACATGGATGTTACTTTATGGATTGCACAATCCTTTCTACAACTACAACAAATTATACAAACTGCATTATCATTTTATCAATGACCAATATTAAAGCTAATCCAAACAAATCAATACTAATCTCTAATACCAAAAAATCTTATTCTATTACTTTTCTCAACTCATCTATTTCAACCCAATCTTTTCATACTTCTTTCAAATTTCTTGGTTGCTGGTTTACTACCAACATTAAAACATACCCTCAAATCAAACTAATTACACAAGAAATATTTGAGATTGTAAATACTCTTAACACAAAAATAATAACTGACAAATAGGCTAGTTATATTATTAATACTATAATAATACCTATACTCGAATATTGAAATCACAACATCATTTTGTCACAATCAATATGCAACAAAATCCTTGCAAATATTTTACAGTTGCAAAACACAAAGCTAAACTAGCCAAATCTACTCCTAATAGTACAATGCTTAACCATAATATTTATGGTATCAAGAATATTTGAGACATTCAGCTACAACATCATATATTCAACTTTATCCTCTGACTAAACAATAAAGAATTATTAGGCAATAGTACACACATTAGATTACAACAACTACAAACCAATTTATAGTTTATTACTAATATATTACTACACCCTAATACCAAAATAAATGGAGCTAACAAAAATTCTACAACTTTCAAAATTATCCTACTTTAAAAACATCTTGAATTATTGATTTATGCACATTCAGATATAATACAACCCTATACTATAAACTTACCCTATACACCACTTGAAAATGTATTGCAAACTCATACTTACTATCAAATATTTAAACATCAACTTTGATCAAAACATATTATATTTCTTGAACAATTTACATCTTTTAACAACTCTGTACTCTTTACATAGAAACATATTTCACCAAGAATTAACTTTCTCATACCAGGCAAGATACCTAAATGGTTTACTATACTAAAAAGCAAAAATAACTACTAACTCCACTACTAGAAAACTTATATCTACACTCCAACTACCTTCAATCAACTCCTTATCCTACACTACTGGTCATTTTAATACTAAAAACAAGCCTTGGCTTATAACATACAAAGAACAAAACATTATCATGAGAAAAGCTAGATGCTTTAACCCACAAACCAATACTATCTTTATTACTCACTGGACTTCTGAAATTGATAAAACAAAGACATCTTTATATCCAATTTCAAATAGTTTGTTATACATGTACTGGTTGTTCGTTTAACTTAAAAAGAATTCAAAACTATTGTACTATTGACATTTCTGCAACTTCATCTCTAAATTTTTGGGTGGAAAAGTTTACAAACAAATATCAAACAAACTCAAGCTCAATGCCAACTATCTTGATCTACTTTTCTCTATAGCATCTCGCCATCCACTTTTGATACTATCTTTACCTTCTATACCAATTTACTCTATAGCAATAAATGAGATTTTTTCTCCTAATACTTCAACTAATATACTGCAACAAATAGCATAAGCAAATACTATTCTTTCAAAATTTACCTTTTATACCGATGGATCTGTTACCAATTTTGGTAATTCAAGAAACTCAATGGGCTTTGTCTGAATACAGATTTACAACAACTTAATTATCTACAAGTTCTCTGCACAAATCCAAACTAGCCATCATAATACAAAGCAGAACTAACTGCAATACTATCAGCTATTTGTACATGTTCTAGAAATAGTACTATTCATATATATACTGACTCCCAATCTATTATCTCAAAATACAAGGCCCTTCTAAACACTAAATACAATACTAGCAAAATATACTTATGTAAGTATTGGCCTATTTGGCATATCCTTTTATACCTCATCCAATTATATTCATATACTATTACTTTACATAAGATTCCAGCATATAGCAATAATAAATTTAACAATTTTGCCGATCAACTATCAAAAAACTATACAAATTTTTCCATTTTACAATTTCTCTCTAACAATATTTATAACCCTTTATTTTATCTACAATATAAACAATTTAATATAGAGCAACCTACACATCGCTGTATTAAAAGTATTTGCAATGCACATATTATTGCAATGTGGTTATCACAAAATCAAATTCAGCATATTATTTCTATTGCAACCCAAATCAGTTGGAATACTACATGGCTTTTCCTTAACAATAACCACAAATGCTCATACAATTATACTAACTTTCAATTTTGCCAATCCAAATCATTTTGGATTAAAAACTTACTTCATATGCCTCCTATACTACCTTATCTTAATTCCATAAATTTTACAAATTCTAAACACACAAAATGTATTTCCTGCAACCAACCTGTAAGCCAATTTTATTGGCTACTTTGTACCAGATATAATAATATATCCCAAATCATCTATAATACTATTACACAATTCTTATTTTCAGACCTCTCAAATATAACAGAAATTCAAATTCAACAACTTCGTACAAATCTTATTAATCACCAATGCTTAAATCCTAATTGCAGTCCTCTCTTCAATACCCCCTCATTTATAACTACCATTTAAGGCTTTATTCTACTCCTACTAATTAATAAAATATCCCAATATTCTTCTTACAAAATAGCTTCCAATATTGCTATTAAAATTCTTCTAAATATCTCTTATAATACTTATGAACAACTTTGGAAACCTTACTGTGCTAAACTTGCACAATGGAAAACCTCTCAAAACTTTAGTTCAATATCTACTATTCTTCCAAATCCACATACTTCTGTATATAAACATACTAGAATTCACTATATCTATAGTTGTATTTGTGGTCTTCCTGACTAGCTACATAATAAAGATACCAATGCATGTCCATCTACTGGTCGTGCACTTTGAAAAATTGATACCTGGTCCTACCAATAGATCAAATATAGCTCAAATACTAATTCTATACTCTATATCCAAATCTAGGTGAGTTTTTAACCACTCTAGTAGGTTTAGGTTGCAGATAAATTAGATAATATTAATTTTGTCTATAGTCTGAGTCTCAACTCTTGTAATATAAACTGTATTAAAAATATTTTTGTAAGGTCAGTTCATTTAATATTAACGAAGGATCTAGACGATCAGGACTAATGGCACTAGGATTGAAGGGCAATTCCGTAGTTTTAAAGGTGTTGCATATTGCAGTAAGTGTGTAGGTTGCAATATAGGATAGGCCTAGAACTTTAGCAAATTTGTATTTTTTTTACAAGTTTACTATTATTATTGGTCTTAAACTTATTACACTCTTTATTATATGCTTTTTTAATGTAGCAAACAGTAATACAGCTAGCTGCAAAACGTGAGTAGTATGAGGAGGGAAGGTGTAAAGATGAATGTCATTACTATGACAAAGTTAACACTAGTATAATTAACATGGCTCTTGTGACTGTCTAGAATTAACAAAATGGTGAGCGGGAGCAATAGAACTAACAAAGTGTTCAATATATTTTTGAAAAAGACTTTTTCGCATGTACTCCATTTTAGTAAATCCTATGATGGAGCTAGCAGAAGCACTATTTAGAAACCTAGAATCGTTCGCTTTTCCTTGTAGATAATCAATGGAGAATATAAGTCCTAGCAGCCAATATTGTAGAACACACGATATGTGCTCATGAAAGTAGCTATGCAGGACCTCTGATAATTCTAAAATAGGTGGTATGCTTAAACTGGACATTTTTTGGGCCGAACTCGTCTAAATTCTGGTCAAAATTAAAATTAAATTTTAATTTTAACCAGAATTTAGACAAGTTCAGCCCAAAAAAATGTACAGTTTAAGCATACCATCTATATTAGAATTATCCGGGGTCCTAGCCATGCAAACACTATAAACTTGGTGTGCACACTTTCTTGCTACAACTTTTTGTAGCTTAGGTGTGTTAACAAACCTGTTTCATCCTAAAAAAAGAAAAGTAAGAAAAAAAAGTAAAAAAAAAAAAAATAAAAAATAAAAAAAGAAAGTAAAAAAAAAAAGGAAAGAAAAAAATAGTAAAAGAAAAAAAGGTCACTATATTCCAAATTCTGTCAGAGATGAATGAATATTCTTGAATAATTTTTTGAAGTTTGTCAAAAGGTCTTTGACAATAATTGGGTTTGCTTTTTGTGTGCGAACTCCATTTAAGGCTTGTGGCATACATATGAACAGTTCTGGGTGGTCTGTCATAAAGCGTTTTTGCCATTTTTGCCCAGACCATTCTCGTTAAAAGGATGAGTTCATCTGTCTTGTTTAAAAATATCTATTACACACTGGTTTACACTAGACTTAGTTAACCCGAAGCCAAGTCTCTGCATATTCAAGCAGTATCCAATAAGCTGCTCTTCTTTGTGGTCTGACAGAAAGATGGCACAGCCTGGACGAGCGGGGGACAATCATTTTTGATAGAACATCTAAGTGTAGCTTCCAAAAGGCCATAGTCTAGCGCAACACTTCTGGTTCTTGGGTTGAATTATTTGTAGGATTTTTAATTGCAGTAAGGTTATTATTAATGGCTGTGTGTCTAGTAGTATAATCGCTATAGCGTGGCATTTTTTTTATTTTATAAAATTCAGAAATAAAATTTTTATAAAAATTTTACTTTCACCTGCAAATATAACAAGGTTAGAACGAATAATATTTTAAGTCACGCAATTTTTTTCACATGACTCATGCTTTTATAAATCATGTTTTACAAACTTAAATTTTAGGGAGAACTATGGTAGTAACGATTGATAACGATAATTAGTATTTTGGAACGGGTACCTGAAACAAATGCATCGATACGCAATTTTAATAAATTAAGTGCAAATTAAGTACACTTTTAATAAATTAAGCATGACAAACTGATTAATAGAAAGTTATCAAAATTGTGCCAAAATTGGCAAATATGCAGGTCTTATTGATATAATAATTTTTTATTGCACAAAGACTGATTTATTTGATACAAAAATCAGTTTTTTAATTGTTGCTTTATTTCTTGCCAGGGTCCTGATTAAGAAAAGCAAGTTAAATGATAATATCTTCTGATCCACTGATTGTAATCACGTGTTTTAACTACCATTCGACCCATCTCATTGAAATAGTTTGAATGGTCATAAAATTACATAATTACAATCAGTAGATTTAGAGATATCGGCAGTGCATCAAATTAGGCAGTATGTCAAATTTGGCATACTTACCTTATAGTTCAAAATATTGATATTGATTATTATAAAATTAGTTGGCATTAAAATCATAAGGGATATTAAAACATTTTGTGGAAATTTTAGAGTATGATAATTATAATAATTTGTTAAGTCGGATAACTAAAAATAAAAACTAACTTTCAGAGCCTAGGCGTTACTCTAGGAATGGGTTGCTGATTTTTTTTGACTCTTAGGCATAAGTACCCATAAGTAAATTTCAAATTTTATTCCGAGTATTGGTCTGGATTTAAAATTTAAATAAACCCAGCTTGGGTTTAAATAAACCCGAATTGGTTCAAATGGATTCAGGTTTAGGTTCAAATGAGCCAATTAGGTTCAAATGAACCAATTGGGTTCAAATAAGAGTTCAAATTTGTTTCAAATTAATTGTTCTTTTTTATTCAAATAATTCATATTCAAGTTGTTCATTTTCATTTTGGCAAAAACCTGCAATTTACATTAATGGTAATACTTGCTTTGTGCAAGTTTGTAAAGCTTCTGACCCATTTGACACAGGTCAGAGAATTTTTAACCCGCGACCCATTGGGTCAGGTGACACATACAGGTCATCTAAACTAGATCATATCTCTACCTTTATTATCATATTATTCATTCAATTTATCACTATCTGGTCTTCCGTTTCTGGTTTCATGTGACAATATCGCGCAGCTATCTAGTAGTTTATGATGGGCCAGAATGGTGTATGTTCACAAAATCTTGGATCTGATTGGTCCATGTAATGCTATATGTCTAGAAATGGGCACTATGTACATGATGCATACATGGTTTAAGCAATTTAATACTAATATACTCATACAAAAAAATAATTGATAATAAATAACTTTATAATTTCCAGTTCAGTTTTGGTCCAATCTGAGTCTGATCTGGGAAAGACCAAACTCAAACTCTAAAATTTATTAATTTCAAACTTTAGAACAACTTTACTTAAGTCTTCAAACTAACTGAATCCGAATATTTTTATATATTTTTTTTGTGCTATTCAAGTTTATTTAGTACATAAAGTTAGAATTAATAAGTAAAATTTTGTGAATCATAAGATTTTATAGAATTTTATTAACAAAATTTTACAAAATCTTAAAAATCACAAATTTTTATTAATTAAATCTAACAAAACGCACTAAGTAAACTTGTTTAGATCTAAAAATACATTAAATTAACAGGTTTGTTTTTATTTTACTTGAAATTTGGAGAAAATATGCATAATTTTGGATTTTTGATCAAAAAATTCAAATTTAAGCATATTTTCTTCAAATTTTAAGTAATATAAAAACAACTCTGCTTATTTAATATATTTTTAGATGCTGAACAAGCTTACTTAGTGCATTAAGTTAGAATTAATTAGTAAAATTTTGTAAATCATAAGATTTTATATAATTTTATTAGTAAAATTTTACAAATTTTTAAAATTCACAAATTTTTATTAATTAATTTTAACAAAACGCACTAAGTAAACTTGTCAGCATCTAAAAATATATTAAATCAGCAGAGTTGTTTTTATTTTATTTGACATTTGGAGAAAAGATGCTTAAATTTGACTTTTTTGATCAAAAACCCAAAATTATGCATATTTTCTCCAAATTACAAGTAAAGTAAAAACAACTCTGCCAATTTAATGTATTTTAAAGTGCTAAACAGGTTTACTTAGTGCATTTTGTTAGAATTAATTAATAAAAATTTGTGAATTTTAAAATTTTGTAAAATTTTACTAATAAAATTTTATAAAATCTTATGTTCACAAAATATTATTAATTATTTCTAACTTAATGCATAAATAAACTTGTTCAGCACCTAAAAATACATTAAATCGGTAGTGTTGTTTTTATTTTACTTAAAATTTGGAGAAAATATACTTAAATTTGACTTTTTTGATCAAAATCCAAAATTATGCATCTTTTCTCCAAATTTCAAGTAAAATAAAAACAACCCTGCCAGTTTAATGTATATTTAGTGCTGAACAAGTTTACTTAGTGCATTTTGTTAGAATTAATTAGTAAAATTTGTGAATTTAAGATTTTGTAAAATTTTACTAATAAAATTCTATAAAATTTTAAGATTTGCAAAATTTTACTAATTATTCTAACTTAATGCACTAAGTAAACTTGTTCAGCACTAAAAATACATTAAATAGCAGGGTTGTTTTATTTTACTTGAAATTTGGAGAAAAGATGCTTAAATTTGACTTTTTTGATCAAAAATTTAAAATTATGCATCTTTTCTTCAAATTTCAAGTAAAATAAAAACAACTTAGCTAATTTAATGTATTTTTAAGTGCTTAACAAGTTTACTTAGTGAATTAAGTTAGAAATAATTAGTAAAGTTTTGTGAATCATGAGATTTTGTAAAATTTTATTAATAAAATTCTATAAAATCTTATGATTCACAAATTCTTACTTTTTGCACTAAGTAAACTTGTTTAGCATCAAAAAATATATATAAATATTTAGACTTAGACTAGTTTGCAGGCTTCTGACCAGAATTACAGTAGCCATAATACATAGAACATGCATGCATATATGAGGGCCCGAATAATCTATATGAGGTCATATTTAAAAAATAGCTAACGAAGTCTTGTTTTTTAAAAAAGGTTATACAGTGCAGGACACCAAAAGCCATATACTTTTTATAATAAAATTTTTAAATTGATATAACTTCTTAAAAAATAAACCAATGCAAAAAATTTTTTATACAATTGATAGATTTTTGGTTAAACTTTAAATTTTATAAAAAATTTTTATTTTTTATTTAGTTTTGAAGGTATAATATTAAATTAAAGTTATATATAATTTAAAAATTTGGCGTCTAATATAAAAAAAATAAAAAATATATAAATTTTATTAGCCAATAAAATTAATTTTAGCTTAGTTACACAGAATTTGACCAATCATAAGTCTAGATTTATATTACACAGCAGGCAAAAATTTGGTGCCTATATATGTCTTTAGGTGTCCCGCATTGTATCTGAAAAGTAGGTATTGGAGAAAAAGGTTATATTTGAAAACCACTAAATGGCAAAATAGGCATATTTGAAAGAATGCTAATGGGGTAACTTTTATAAATGTTATATTTGAAATGTGCTAATAAAAATTAGAAAAATTTAAAAATCGAAAAAATGCAAAAATTAAGTAAAAATTAATCAAAATGGTGTTTTTTTCACATAACTTGTAGTTTGATATTTATAATCGTTGGGCAGCTTGTAGATAAATGGGCTTAAAAGATTTTGAACTTTGTTTTTTTTTTTAAAGAATGTTTTTTTTTGTTTTTTTTAGAAAATATTCTGTTTTTTTTTTTTTTTTTTTTTTTTTTTTTTTTT
>QKWP01000010.1:462606-503793 GCA_003550325.1 Gigaspora rosea | reverse complement strand
AACATTTTGTTTTTTTTTTTAGAGAATGTTCTGTTTTTTTTAGAGAACTTTCTGTTTTTTTTTTAAAGAACATCTGTTTTTTTTTTTTTTAGAGAATGTTCTTTTTTTTTAGAGATGTTATATTTCAAAAAAGTTAAAAATAGGTAAAAGTTTGATTTTATATTTGAAATGTAGCTTATATATACCAAACCAAAAGTGCTAACCAAAAAAATTTTTACTATAATGCTCAAATATAACCTCACATAGATTATTTGGGTCCTCATATATGCATGCATGCATGCATGTAGCATACCATGTGCATGCATGGTGTAGAAAAATACTATTTTGCCCATTTCTATATATGTCACTTGGTGCTTAATTTTCACCTGTTTATTGACGCATGGACCATATTGAGATTTAATTTTCACCTGTCTATCTTTGCATAGATTATCTTAAAAATTCTATATAAAACTAGATGTCCTATTATATAACCATGCATAATATCAAATAAGGTAGCTGATAGTAGCTGTGTGATGCTGTTATGCGAAACCACGAACGTAAATTTATAAATTAACTCAATTAGATAATATGTACATGGTGCAAAATAACTAAAACATCCAAATTAGTGATACAGAAACCTTGGGCTGACCTTGATTAAGGATATTCAATTCTCAGGTTGAATATATTAACTGAAAAATTGAATAAATAAATAAAATAAATAAATAAACAAATTAATTGAATAACTAAATTATCAGTTAATATTAGATTTTAATAAGTTTATCATTGCACAATATATAATGATAATGTCTAAAGAAATATTATTTGGGTCTTTGCTATGAAAATCACATTATGAGCATATGCTTCCTAATGTAATTTTCAAGCTATTATACCTGTTTTTCATTCATATTTTCATAGCAAATTTGGAATTCTGAATAATTAGAGAAAGGATTCTAATGTTTACTATTCAATCTCTGATTCCTATGTGTATATAAAAATCATCGTTCACACTTTTTAAAAAGATATAAACCAAAATATTTCTGCACCAAATATAAATTAAGAAATCTTAGCATCAAAAATTCATCGAAACAAACCCAAACAACAAAAAAATCTCACATTTATATTTGTCTTATTCCTTTATACATTTCTTTTGGCCAAAGAAAATATAACCATACATCAGCCTGGGTCAACCTGTATCACTAATCCAAACTTGCTACTTATATATTATTTCACAAAAAAATACTTGCACATAAGATTTACTATTTAATTATTATTTTACAAAATTTACAATATTTGCTGAGTAGTAGCAATTTTTAGGAACATCACAATTTCAAATACATTTCTATATTAATAATCGACCATATAATATTTGATTGATTTAATTAGCTACAATTAATAAGTTTAATAGATTTAATACAGTAGTAGTCATACCCTAAAATATGATAACTGGCTAACTACTAGTTATCTGGATAATCAGATTATAAAATTGGTTAATGGATTAATATTTAAGATATAATACATATATGAGTGAAGCCAAGTAAATACAAGGTTTCAATCATATAAAACCTATATAATTGAAGTCTGATTTTCCTTTGGCATCATTCATTCATTCCCTAAGAATATGATAACCTGCTAACCACTGGTTACCTGGATAATCAGGTTATAAAATTGGTTAACAGATTAATATTTAAGATATAATACATATATGGGTGATGCCAAGGAAATATAAGGGTTTAATCATATAAAACCTATATAATTGAAGTCTGAATTTCTCTTGGCATCATTCATATGATATTTATATTAGATATATTAATCATGAGATAGATAAGAATAATTTCTAAATAAAAAAATGCAACTAGTTTCATTTACTCAATATGTGAATATTTTTTGCTTCACTAACAATTATTCTGCTGATTGCCCATTTAACTGACATTAGGGATTCACTTGATATGATATTGCTATTGGTGAAATAATTGTTTGCAAAGTAAGAGGAACTGCTAATTACAGTGTGATTGAAATTCTCCTTATAAGATTTGACAAATATTCTATTGCATAAAAAATTAAATGTATAATGTTATTTATAATGCAGTCATATAAAATAATACAAATGCAAAAGGCAAAATGCTTTTGTGGAAGCTTATATCTAATTTTATAATTTAATAAATAAATTAAAAGTTCAGGTAATCATTATAAAAAATTATACAACTGCGCATTTTTTTATAGAGTTAGTCCAGATATAACTGTTACTCTTTTTTATTAAAGGTTTAACCTTTTGGGTTAAATGTTAATTGAGTATGACCACTAAATAGTAGAGATTAAAACCATAAAAATCAACTAACTGTTTGAATGTTTATCTGTATTGACCATTTAATTCAGTTGGCACTATTATAATTTTGACTAATATAATTTGGCCAGAAACTATAGAACAGTTTTTATACAGTCCATTTTCAGAAAACTAAACCAGTTCAATTTATTAAATAAATGAATTAGTTCTGGCAATTATATATTTTGATTTATAATTGATTTCAAATCTGATTAAACCAAGCTAGTGTTCAGATCTGCTAGATTTTTTATCCAGATTATCTGAATAATATAGATAACAGTGTCAATCTAGATTTCTACCTCTTTAGAGAAATGCTAGAGACAGAGTGAATAATGCAGGGAGACACTTTATGCAATTCACACTAATTACTGTGGTATGCAAGAGTTGGAAGGGATACTGTTATTTGGGCAGTATTTTGTAAAGAGGCTTGGGGGATTTGCAATTATGAAAGAGGCCACAATTAATAGTATATGAGGATACTAAGAATTGTATTAAATGTATTTCAGTGAAGACACACTACTTCACTACTATTTTATTCAATAAACAAAACTAGAGATTCTTCACTCTGCTTTTTAGCAAAGGAAAAACCTTGAGTATTTATACATGTTTGTCCAATATAAATAAATACAATAAGAAATAAAGAAATCTATATAATCGATAGATTTGATATATGCTAATGCTAAATATAATGGTTATAATGAATATAATAAAGATAATAAATATAACACATATATCCTAAATATCAGCTATATTAGATATGTTAATTATATCTGTCAAAACTGTTATGTCCAAAATGTCTAATATGTCTAAAATGTTAGACATATCTGTGATTAACTGAAATGTCTAGGATTACTCGAAATGTCCGATATTTCAGTGTCACAGGTGGCGCAGTATTTGATCGACCAATAAGATTTGGGCGCAGTAGGACGTTTTGTAAAGACCAATCATTCAGTTTTGACTAAGTTGAGCTAGAACGGTCCAATCTGGATGATTTTGGTATCATACGAAAGCTCTCATCGAGACGGTCACGATGGCGGTAGTTTCATTAAAATTGGATCGCAGGGTCAAGAGTTATCGTCGTTATACTTTTCATACATTTTTTTACAGGTCTAACAATGAGTAATGACTTTGTTCAACAGATAATTTATCTGGAGAAATACTTTAATTTCAGATAATTATCTATAAAAAATCTGTATTAATGTATATGGTAAACAGTGAAATGGTTAAAACATTCATTTATTAATGGTTATTATCAGATATATGAATTTTTAATTTATTAATAAATGTATGTTTCATCTATTTCAATTACTATTCCTTTTTGGCAATGATATTATAACCACTCTATTCAAATAGTTTATGACAGGTAATTTTTGATAATAATTAGATACTTTCTTTCCAAATTGACTCCATTTTGAATCTCATATACATGTTGTGCATCACATTAATTCATGTGTCAGATTTAATCTGTTGCATGTTAGATGCTGATTTTCATTTGATGCACGTCACCTGACTATTGGTCATCTGACATGTGTTAGTTGTAGTCTGACGCAAGATCTTCAAAATCTAAAAAAACAAAAAAATTAATATTTACAGTATATATTTGTTCACCCTTGGAGCCATTATTGGTATCATCACATTTTAAGTTGCCATTAGTATTATCGTATTTAGAGCAGCTGTCATCATTATTGGAGTTGCCATTTTTGGAGGTTGTTGCTTTTGAGTTATATGGTGAGTTCATTTGTTGCTTCATTGTAGGTTCTTTTATCATTTTATAGTAGGCCTTCCATAGTTTCCTTCGTGGGTCTTTCTTGTTTGCAGTGAATTCTTTAGTCATTTTACAGTTTTTCTTTCATTGTTTAAAGGTGGAAATTTTCGTCATTGGGTCTTTTCATCATTTCACAGTGGGTTTCTATCATTTATATTAATTTAATTTTGTTACGCAGTTTTATTGTATACTGATTCGCTACTGTATAATAACTCGATTGTATTTAATAAAAAATAAAATAAATCCACATAATCACATGGTGTTCGTCTTGCAAGCCATGGTTACAATTTAACCCATATTTAAAGATAGGATAAACATTTTAGTTGTACAGTTTTCAATAGTGTGTCAGTTTGCAACTGACATACCTCAGATTACAACTGACGCATGTCAAATGACCAATTGTCAAGTGATATGCGTCAAATGGAAATTGGCATCTGATGTGCATCAGATTAGATCTGATACAAGAATTGATTTGACACACAACATATATATATATTTATTTCTATAATATTTATATATTTTTTTATATTTTTTTTATTTATTATATTTATTATATTTATTTTATAGTATTATAAAATTATCGTTAGTCACAAGTGTCCTGTACATTTTTACCAATCATTTTGTTCATGTGATAAGAAAATGTGTATAATTGTCTCTATTTTCAAATTACAGGCTGTGAGAATATTTATACATGCGATGTACAAACTATAAATGTTTAATTACTAGAATATATATGAATTTAACTTTTTAAAGGTATGTGTTCATGAATATTTGATATGTATTATCATACTATGATTGATGCTACTAAATTTAGTAGAGTAATGAGAACTTGAAAAATCAATATTTCTAATTTCAGTGTTCTATCTTGTTATGTGTAATGCTAAGTGTAGTGCTCGAATCTGCTAAAATTTTTATTCGGATTATCTGACAGATAATTTATCCAGATAATTACTTTAATTTTAGATAATTATCTATAGATAATCTGCATTAATGTATATTATAAAACGGTTTTACTAAATAACACCACTGGTGCTCAACACTACAATAATTTTTACCAATCAATTTTTTAAATTCAGTGTAATGTAAAGATCAGGTATAACATAAAATTTTTGTTGTTTTGTTATTTTTTTTTAAAAAATACCTTCTAACTCAAAATTTTATCTATGAAACCACCTTTTTTTTTTAAAAAAAAACCCCTTGCGAAATTTTACTATATACTATGCCTCACTCTGACCCTAACTATTAACTCTAATTCAACATTTATCAACTTTAACTTTTGTTTATTTTATTTTGTTTATTTTTTGATATTGATCTTCACGTTATACCGCATACTGGTGTTGGGCACCAGTGGTGCGATTTAGTACTACTGTTATAAAATAGTGAAATAGAGTCATTGATCAAATGTTAAATTCTTTTATTATTAATAGTTATTATATGATATATGCATTTTTAATTCATCAATAAATGTACGTCATTTATTTTAATTACTATTTCATTTTGGCAATGATATTCCATTCATATGGTTCATAACAGGTGATTTTCAATAATAATTGAAAACTTTCTTTCCAAATTGACTCCATTTTGAATCTTATATATATTTATTTATATAATAATTATACATATATTTTATTGTTCGAAGCGTAGCGAGAACACATCTGTACAAGTAAACTTGAATGCATATCTATGCAATGTTAGTCAGCTATGGACAATAAAATTTGAGGATTGACAGCTCCCATAATAATCTTTAATCAGTGTAACAATTGATTTAATAGACCGTTTTATGTATTACACATGTGCACTATTTTGCATATTCATATTAAACGGCTATTAATTAAAAAATTATATATTAATATTGCTTTGAACCCATATCAGATTCTGATTTCCTAGTTATTATTACAGTATTACTGTATTATAAAATTATCAAACACAAGTGTCCTGTACATTTTTACCAATCATTTTGTTCATGTGATGAAAAAATGTTGTATACTTTTTTTAATCATCGCTTTTCAAATTACAGACTGTAAGAAGATTTATACGTATGATTTACAAACTGTAAATGTTTAATTGCTTGCTTGGAAAGCATGTGTATGTATATGAATTTAACCTTTTAAAGGTATGTGTTCGTGAATATTTAATATGTATTAGCATACTATATAATTGATGCTGCTAAATTTAATAAAATGCGGACTTGTAAAAATCAATATTCCTGATTTCGGTGTTCTATCTTGTTATAGATAATATCAAAAATCAATATTTATACAAAAATAAAAATTGGATCTTTAATAATTGAAGAATATATAGCATACATCAGTGAGTTTATAAATAATTGAAAGAGACATACATTAGTGCGATTGGTGTATAACTGACAGAGATATATAGAATACATCAGTGCGGTTGATGTATAATTGGCATTAGCCGGTGGTTTCCCACTCGCATAAATGTTGGCCAGCTGTTAACCAGAAGCTTTGAAGTCACATGATCTTGGCCGGTGGTTTCCCACTCTGCATAATGCAAGCCAGCCGTAAAAAGATGTTTAAGCTACACAAAATGGCAGGATTCTAAGTGAGAAAGGGTAGGGCAGGGTGTAAAATTGCTTAGCCTCTCGAAAGGCTGCTGTCATGCTGTATTGCCGCACCTCTATTTATATCTATATGCCATTATTATATGTTCTTGCTAAATTTGGTAAGATTAGTATTCACACCATAAACCTGGAATTGGTAATTCATTAAATTTTTTCCCTTTGTATATACTGGATTCTCTTGTAAGAACTAGAATCACCCATGTGATCATTACCTTCTAATGCATCACTGCTTAGCTGTCTTTTCGATCTGTTGACCTACCATCAACTTGAAGCAATTAAATGACAACTATGAGAAAATAAATTACAGAATCAGGTATCGAATTAGACTAACAATTTTATGCGATACAAAATATAGAAGCAAGTTATGTCAGATATGAAGATATAACAGCAAAGTTTCTATATGTATTCATATCTTTGCTTCAGCATATGTATTTATTTAATAATATGCAAGATTTTGTGTACGGATGCCATTTAAATTGTACTATAACTATATACTATATAAAATTTTCAGTATCACTCTGTCCCTGCCCTATGAAAACTTGATACACAGAAATGCATTCATATAAATACGAAATTGTATGCGAGTAAGCATGGGTTCAAAATCACTGCACGTAAACTAATCATCCAAAAAATTTAATACACGTTATTGCATGAAAAATTGAAATTCGTGCACTATCATGCATAGTATTATATCCTTATATTGACGTGTATTAAACTTTATGATCACATGATTTCTGTACATTAACATGCACAATTGTTAAGATTCTTAATGATTATAATTTTTGCGCACTAACGTGCACAATCATTAAGATTCTTAATAACCATAAATTTAGTGCACTGACGTCACGGTTATTACAATCGTTAAGATTCCTTAATGATCACAATTTTGTACACTGAAGTGCACAATCGTTAAGTTTCTAAAGATTATAATTTTCATGTGCTAATGTGCACAATCATTAAGATTCTTAATGATAATTCTGGACGATCATATCATTATTGCACTTTGCAAAAATATGAGACCTTTGTATATTATAATGATATGTAAAATTATGAGAAATCAGCTAATTCTTGTGGATTTTTCGATTCTTTAAGAATTTTAAAGATTTTAGATAAAATATAGACATCATTAATTGAAAAATATAATCAATAATAATTAAAATCTCGGAAATTTTTCCATTATCAACACTGTAAAATCACAGTGTCACACTTTTTTGCAAAGCAATATAAGATTCTTAATAATCATATCGTTAAGATTTTTAACAATTTTTCTTAATAATTATATCGTTAAGATTCTAATGATCATATTGTTAAGTTTTTAATGATCATATTATTAAGTTTCTAATGATCTTATCACTAAGATTCTTAATGATTGTTCTTAAAGATTATATCATTAAGAATCTTAATGATTATATCTTTAAGATTCTTAATGATCATATCATTAAGAATCTTAACAACTATCGTTAAGATTCTTAACGTCATTCTTAATGATCATATCATTAAGATTCCTAACAATCATATTATTAAGATTCTTAATGATCATATCATTAAGATTCTTAACAATCATATCATTAAAAATCTTAATAATCATATTGTTAAGATTCTTAACGATCATATGGGGGTGAGTCAGTAGAAAAGGGACAAATTTTTTCTAAGTAAAAGTTTTCTTGACTTTAAGCTTAAATATTTTAACAACTATCTTAATAAATTTAATAAATTTTTTTATTTTAATTCTATATAATTTCAAGATTAAAATAAAAAAATTTTTAGCAAATTTGATTAAATAGTTGTTAAAATATTTTAATTTAAAAATTAAAAAAATTTTACTAAAAATGATTTGTCCCTTTTCTACTGACTCACCCCCATATCATTAAAAATCTTAATGATCACATTATTAAGATTCTTAACAATCATATCATTAAGAATCTTAACGACCATATCATTAAGATTCTTAACAATCATATTTTAATAATCTTAACAATCATATCATTAAGATTCTTAATGACCATATCGTTAAAATTCTTAATGATCATATCATTAAGATTCTTAATGATCATATTGGTAAGATTTTTAATGATCATATTGTTAAGATTTCTAATGATCACAATTTCTGTGCATTAACATGCACAATCGTTAATGTTCTTAATGATAATTTTTATGTATGATATGTATAATTGTTAAGATTCTTAACGATAATACTGATGATCATTAAGATTTTTAATGATCATAATTCCATGCATTAACGTGATTATTATTAAGATTCTTAATAACTATAATTACCATGCATTGACGTGCACTTTTTTTTTAATAATTTCCATGCTTTGACGCGCACAAATTTCATTTGATTTGTAAGTAAATAAATATTTATTTTATTTTTTTTTTTGTTTTCTTTTATTTTTATAATTTTTTTTTACAACTCACTAATTTTCATATAATTTTTTTTTAGTTATTGTAATTGCTTTTGAAGTTATCCTTTTGAGTTGTTGCTTTGCAAGTTGCTCTTTTGGAATCACTATTATTTCTGGTATATGTTTTTCATCATTTTTGAGGTATTAAAGTTTTTTCTTTTTACTATTATTTTTTCTTCAATTTTTATTTCCTTTCAGTATATTATTGCATTTTAGTATCTCCTTTGAGTTACTGCCATTAGGGTTGCCACAATTGGAGTTGTTATTATTGGAGTTATTGCTAAAGTAGTCACTTTGATTTTTTTTTTTTTGAACCTTTCATTTTGATACTATTGCTTTCTTTGTCTTTTTTTTGATATTATTAGTTGCTGGGTTATTTTTAAAATATTTTTAGTAATTAAAAGTATTTTCTTATTTGACATGTAAATTATTAAATAAAGTATTTATATTATAAATTTAATTAATAAAGTAATAAAATTGAAAATTACTACAAATCACCACTGGTGATCATCACCAGTAATCTACAATGTATAAAACAAAATAAACAAAACAAACTAAATAAAAATTAAATCTCTTTAATATTAGGGTAAGGGTAAAGGTTAGAGATTAGGATAGGGCTTTGTATATAGTAAAATTTAGCAAGGAATTTTTTTTTTGCATAAAAAAAAAGTAGGTTCATAGGCAAAATTTTAGGTTAGAAGCAATTTTAGGAATTTTTAAAATTTTTTGTTTTTGTTATACAAAAATTGATCTACATATTACACCTGATCCTGAATTTTAATTGGTAATTGAACACCGGTGGTAATAAATAGCAATCTTCAATAAAATTAATAAAATTTAGTTAATAAAATATAAAATTTATTAATAAAAATTACAAAATTTAGTTAATAAAATTATAAAATTTAGTTTTTTTTCCGATTTCAAAGTGCCTGTTTTGGGGCATATACTTTATTCTGTTTATGCATTTGGATTCTACATGGATGAGAATACAACTAACCATACGTACACTTTTGGTGTCTAATTTAAGTGGTTCGTCTGAAGGTTCCACACTAAATGCCATATCTGCAACCTAACTACAGGAATTGCCTATTTAAACCCTCTGATCTTTAGTTTCCCACCTAGACTTTCAACAGATTTACTGGATGTTTGTATTACCTATACGGTCAGTCCAACCATCCAGGTCTCTTTTCGTAAGCGCCCTTAGGACTTCTTCTTATACCCGAAGGTACAATCCAGCTTATCCTCAACAGGAAACTTGGTGGAGCGGTACCTGTCCCACCAGGTATTCACCTACTCTTCGGTAACTTATGCATTCACCAAGGCGAACAACTTGCAGTCAGGGAATACCCTGCAACTGCTACTATTACCTACTTCTGCACTTATAAGGTTCGCTCCAACTCCAGAACCCACTATCACTTTTCTACCGGTTCTTTCCTGGTTTTCCTAGACTTCCAATCCAGTTGGCCCGGAAGGGTTGATCTACTCGGCATTAGGTGCCACTATGGTTTTTTTCCTTCTGGTACCTACTTTTATAACATAGGTCCTTTTCTTCTGGTACCCGATCTGGCGGCCAGGTTGGTAGACCTTGTTCCTGAGGTTGACGTCTGGTACTTTGGCTCTGGTCCAATATTCCAGTTTTGGTAGTACTGTCAAAGATCTTTGCTACCTCCTTACTTGGATCTTGCCAAATGGGTTTTGCTTGTCCCAGTTCCTTGGATTTGTCTGTGTCATGCAACACAACTTCACCCGAAAGCTCCTATTTGAGATGATAAGGATATAGACATTTATCACCTGATTTTTTAGAGGGGAGGGGGTCAGAGGGATTATCAGGTGCTATATAATACAGTATTATTAGCCAATCAAAATTGCCCATAATAACTATGAAGTTTTTAATAATAATAATTAAACATATAAAAATTTTATTTAATTATTCTAACTTTATGCACTAAGTAAACATGTATAGCATTTAAAAATACATCAAAACGGCATAATTGTTTTTATTTTACTTGAAATTTAGAGAATAGATGCATATTTTTGGATTTTTGATCAAAAAAGTCAAATTTAAGCATCTTTTCTCCAAATTTTAAGTCAAATAAAAACAACTCTACCGATTTAATGTATTTTCAGGTGCTGAACAAGTTTACTTAATGCATTTAGTTAGAATTAAATAGTAAAATTTGGCGAATAATAAGATTTTATAGAATTTTATTAATAAAATTCTATAAAATCTTATAATTCACAAATTTTTATTAATTAATTCTAACAAAATGCACTAAGTAAACTTGTTCAGCACCTAAAAATACATTAAATCGGCAGGGTTGTTTTTATTTTACTTGAAATTTGGAGAAAAGATGCATAATTTTGGATTTTTGATCAAAAAAGTCAAATTTAAGCATCTTTTCTCCAAATTTCAAGTAAAATAAAAACAACCCTGCCGATTTAATGTATTTTTAGGTGCTGAACAAGTTTACTTAGTGCATTAAGTTAGAATTAATTAGTAAAATTTTGTGAATCATAAGATTTTATAGAATTTTATTAATAAAATTCTATAAAATCTTATAATTCACAAATTTTTATTAATTAATTCTAACAAAATGCACTAAGTAAACTTGTTCAGCACCTAAAAATACATTAAATCGGCAGGGTTGTTTTTATTTTACTTGAAATTTGGAGAAAAGATGCATAATTTTGGATTTTTGATCAAAAAAGTCAAATTTAAGCATCTTTTCTCCAAATTTCAAGTAAAATAAAAACAACCCTGCCGATTTAATGTATTTTTAGGTGCTGAACAAGTTTACTTAGTGCATTAAGTTAGAAATAATTAGTAAAATTTTGTGAATCATAAGATTTTATAGAATTTTATTAATAAAATTCTATAAAATCTTATAATTCGCAAATTTTTATTAATTAATTCTAACATAATGCACTAAGTAAACTTGTTCAGCACCTAAAAATACATTAAATCGGCAGAGTTGTTTTTATTTTACTTGAAATTTGGAGAAAAGATGCTTAAATTTGACTTTTTTGATCAAAAATCAAAAATTATGCATCTAATATCTAAATTTCAAGTAAAATAAAAACAATTATGCCGATTTGATGTATTTTTAAATGCTGAACATGTTTACTTAGTGCATAAAGTTAGAATTAATTAATAAAAATTTGTGAATTATAAGATTTTATAGAATTTTATTAATAAAATTCTATAAAATCTTATGATTCACAAAATTTTACTAATTAATTCTAACTTTATGCACTAAGTAAACTTGTTTAGCACCAAAAAATACATAAAAACATATTATTTTTGGACCAGTTTGCAGACTTCAGACCAAATCTGAACCAAACTGGGTTCGGTCTGTATATATTATTTGCTTGAATTTGATTGGCTAGTTTAGTATCAGGTGGGGGGAGGGGGGTACCTCTTAAGAGGTGGAAATTACCTGATAAATGTCTATACCCTAACCAAGAACTACAAGTAATGTACCCAACCGATTGACAGGAAACAGTTACCGGAACACAGATCTATTTTTCAAAGCATCATCAGTGGGATTTGAACCCTAGATCTACCACTTGGGCGGTGACAACTTACTAACTTCTCTAAGTCGCCCCACCCTTATAAAATTTAGTTAATAAAATAATAAGTATAAATGTATAATGTTATTACGTGTTATGTATAGATATATGCTATAGGACCCCGAAATATACATAGATAGGCCAGGTTAATTATAGGGTTACTAAAAAAAAGGAAGGATCTGCAAAAAAACTTCAAAATAAGCAAAAAATTACTATAAATAGAAAAGATCTGCATAAAAACCTTAAAAATAAGCAAACTCATATCTGACCTATCTATGTATATTTCAGGGTTCTTATGCTATTATATGTTACCTGCACATAAATATACATGAGACAATGCACGTGAAAACACATAAAATTGCATGTTAGTACGTGCACTGTCTGTTGCACAGAATCTGTGCCCTTTACGTGCTGTAAACATGCTTTCTTATACATTGTCTTATATAGATTTACTTACAGGTTCGTGTAGTTCCATATCCAAATTTTTTCATGTATTGCAGTATCATTCCGTGCTGCATTTTGTTATAGTGCTGGTATGAAGCTTTCATACTAAATATAGAAAATATAAATTGTATCATCATTTATCACGAGTATAATATGGCCGTTATTGGAGCAAAATTCAAGACTATACTTTTAAAGATAGAGTATGTTTAGATTTCAAGAAATATATAGTAAGCCAGATCAAAGTTATTACTTAAAACCCAGGTTGCATCATATATGCAGTAATCTGGAGCAATTCTAGGTTGCTCTACAGTATACGAATTATCTTGTGTGAAATTAAAACTAGCACATCTACAATTTCGCAAGTATTAAATTAATAGTTAAAATGTATGACACAATTTTGTGATACACAAAATTTATATTAGGCAACGCAAAGTTGATTTTCGTTCTAAATTACATGAATTTCAAAATTCAGAACGGTTGGTATGATGGGCTACATCTCAAGTTTTTTTTAAATTATTTGCTTACTCAGGAGACTGCCCCACCGAATATATCGTATGATAGTATGAAATCACGGCATGGTTATAAAAGGTTAGCATAGCCCTAGGTAGCGTGAGGTAATGCCGCAATGGTTTTCGGTATGAACACATGGTAACTGTGTATACCAAAGCCACAAACCAGTTTATGCCCTTGGTATTTCGCTGCTCATGTTTGTTTATTTTCTCTTTCATAAACAATAGATTCACACATATTAGCTTAGCCCATGTAAATAAAACTAGTTTATGCCCTTGGCATTTAGTTGTCAATGTTTGTTTATATCCTTTTGTCACAATGTACTTAGCCTAGTTTTAGTTTCACTCACGAGATAGTACGAGTACACAGTAGGTTAATAGTGAATTAAAGGTAGGATTATAGTACAAAGACGGAGATATTTTCCCCCTAACACTTACGCCTCAAGGCTTGGAAGAGCTGTCTCTACCTTCTACCTCAGAAATATGAGGTCATGGTAAGGAAATCGTACGATTAAGATGAATTCAATAGAGTTAGTATAGATAGTCTAAAAATTCATGTATTTATTAAGAGTGTAAAAAGTATATAAACCCTCCCTTTCGCTTCAATAAAGAGATAACTTATGAAGAGTTCAATTCTTAGTTCTAATCTTCGAAATAAGAGTAGAAGTGTTAAGAAGTGTTCTCTTGTTGTTAAACCCTTTTGTTATAATAAAACTGTTTATTACCCTTACCTTTGTTCTGTGACACCTTGTTACTTTTGTCAAAGTCGTGTCATATAGTATTGTTTCATAACCCATATTTTGAATCCAGTTTCGTTTATAGCCCGAAACACAGAGTTAATTACCTGTTATATACAAGTCAAACTCGTTATAGTGAAGTGGTCAGTTCCATTAATAAAATTTTTTAAAAAATTCACTATATTGAGAGTTTTTTAGTAAATTCACTATATCGAGAGAATTTTATATAGACTGGCTTTGGGTCCAACTTCACTATATCGAGAGTTCATTATAACGAGAGTAACTTGTATATACATTAATCAATTATTCCCTTTCTGATTACCTGATATATCAAACAATCAATTTCTGATATTGTTTGATTATTCACCTGCATCAATAGCATATTGTCCTGCTGATCGTTAATAAGAATTAACGATTGTATTTAAACCGCCCATAACTTGTGCCCTAGAATAGAAGAAAAAAGTGATATAAGTAAAGTAGAATTAGGACCACTATAAGAAGAAACCATACAAGAACTCAAGAATATACCTAGCTTACTTAACCGCGCCGTAGCAAGACCTAAATAAACCTTGAAACCCGGACCAAATCTTTCACGCCTCTTTCTGCCTGCTAATTTGAGGATCTAAAGTCTTGTGAGCTTATAGAACATTGTTTTAGATAGATAGTAGTGCTATCAGTTGGATTTAGTATCTAACCCGATAGCCTTGCCTTTCACAATTGGTAGTGACTGTGAGATCAGACTACATTAATTGATACTGTTAAACGTACTTCAAGTTATATTCAAAATAACAAAACATATCTAAGAAGTTCAACTACTTGAAAAATGTTAGACATTGATAATTTCGATGAAGAACGACCGGTACCGCTCTATGAACCATGAGATGAGGAAAAGATGAACCGCAGCAAGCTCGCCATCAAACCAAAAATCTTCTACGTGACATAGCCCAAGCTTTCAGAGATATCGCTATGCAAGATGTCCCACCTACCCCTAGGGAGAATAATTGGGTACATGTAAAGACCTTTAAAGGGGAAGATGACGAAAAGCCTGTTGAATAGATCGAAGCTTTTGAATGAGCTACTGATGCTAATAATTGGGAATAGGGAAGAAAATTCGTATAGCATCTGGCCACTTGGCAGGAATTGCTGCTAGCTGGTATAATGATAACAATAAAGACATGTTATATTGGGATGATGATCGTAACCCCAATAACAGTTTTGTGCAGTCCTTTGTAAAATACTTCGCCACCTCAGAGTGGAAACACCAATGGCAAATCGAGTTGAATACCCTAGTATAAGGTGAAAATAAAAAGGTCGACAAGTACAACCATAAATTTAAGAGACTTAAAAAAAATTGACCCAGACCAGAGACTCCTGGACACTTACGTAGTATGAATGTTCCTGGGGGACTAAAGGGAAAAACTGAAGCCCTAATGTCCCTTAGCGATCCCGAAAACCTGGATGAAGCTATAACTGCAGCTAGAAGAATCAAAGATAGAAATTACTATAAAAATCAAAAGAAAAATGAGTTCAAGAACTTATTCCCAAGCAGTCTAAATAAATTAGGTTACGCTGCTGAGGTCCAACATGAAATTGATACTGGTGATGCAAGACCTATAAAACAGACCGCCTGACAGATGGTACCAGATGCCCAAGCATTCCTACAGGAGGAAATTAAAAAATTATTAAAAAAAGGGCTAATATATAAAGTTAAAAGACCGTGGACCTCCCCTGTGTCTAGTTTCTAAGAAAATGGAAAATTAAGGTTATGCGTCGATTATTGTATACTAAATTATGTAACCAAAAAGGATGCTTACCCTTTACTAGGATCGACAATCTACTAGAAGTATTTGGGACGACTCGGTGAGTACTTAGTGGTTTTTCAGTCTTGATCTAGCCAGTAGCTACTGGCAAATCAGAGTATAGCCTAGTGACAAAGAAAAAACGGCATTCATAACCAAGCAGGGAGTATATACCTTTAAGGTTCTGCCTTTTGGTTTATGTAATGCCTAGCTACATTTCAGAGGACTATGAATCACGTGCTCCATAAGTATATTGGCCACTATGTTGCATTGTATCTCGACGATATAATTATATACTCTCCACAATCAAAAAGCATTGAAGCATCTCCAAAAAGTCTTAATTAAAATTCGTACAGCAGGACTAAAGCTGAATATGGAGAAGTGTGACCTATTTTATAAAGAAATAAAATTTTTAGGTCACGTGATAAGTAAGAATAGTTTCTGGACTGACCTTGATAAGGTCGTTAAGGTAAAGGAGTTCCCTACTTCTACCAACTTAAGGATGCTCTGAGGGTTTATTGGTCTAGCCTCCTACTACTGGCGATTTATTTTCCAATTTGCGACCATAGCCAAACCGCTATACCACTTGTTAGTAAAAGAGTAGGTATGAGTAGGAACAGGCCCAAGAAAAGGCTTTTAAGGAATTGAAAAATCACCTGATATTGGCACCATACTGCGGTATCCTGATTTCGACTGAACATTTTATCTATATACTGACATCTCAGGTAGTAGCCTAGACGCAGTGTTAGCCCAAAAGGATGAACATAAGAGGGAGTATGTTATAGCTTATACAAGCAAAAGTCTTACTCGACCAGAAAAAAACTACGCCGCTACAAAATTGGAGTGTAGTATGGGCCATAGAATATTTTCACACTATTTAGGCTATAAACTCTTTGTGGTTGTCACTGACCACTTCGCCTTAAAATGGCTGCAAAAATCAGCTTTTAAGGGTCGTAGAGCCCGGTGGATATTGGGTTACAGCCTTATAACTTCACTATAGTACACTGTGCTAGAAGGGTTCACCGCAATGCAGATGCTCTATCAAGGATAATTGAAGATTCACTGCGCAAATCGATCCTCACTCCAAAATTATTGGTCCTGGAAACCCTATGCAAGGGCCTATTGGCAGCCTCATGACCAAATTAACTGAACCAGAAGTAGAAATTTTTCAAGTGTCCTGGGAAAACTCTTCGTCCGAATAGAATGAAAAAATAAATGGCTGGCCCACTGAGCAAATGGACTTTGCAGAATAGAATTTGAAAATAGAAGAAGAGTTGGCTGCTATAAATGATGGACCGAATGGAATAGTGAGAAAGAAATGTCTGATTTTGAATACTCCAGTTATGAATAAATTACCAACAGGCAACTCCAAGCAGAAAGATATCGGGAAGAATTGCTACAGCAACTCAGCTGAGACATGCAGGCCGAAACAACCTGAGTAGGATGAGTAGGGTACCATGTAATTGACATCTCCGATATGGATTCTACCTCTGGTAGTAACATGGACGAAACATATTTTATCGATATATTCTTGTGGAGAGAAGAAGAAGAAGAGGGAGGACTTATGTCCGTGTTTGAAAGTAGTAAAGATTATCATGCTATTGAAGGTCCACCTCGTATTTACCTGGCATACCCACCCATTGAATGTGATATATATGCTATAACCACCTCTGATGATAGCTATACAACTGATGTAGAAATATTGTCTTCAGATGAATACATGGGCAGGACTCGGAGTGACTCCCCATGAACAGAAAATTTTATTACATGAATAATTTAAAAAAAAATATATATATATATATATATCATATGCGTATATATTACAGACCCAATATTAGAGATAATTGATCGGGATAGGATAGGACGAGTTGAGGGACCCTATCTAACCAAACTAACCGAATATTCGCTATTAATGAAGAACATAAAAAAAAAAGAAAGGTAATCACCATACTAGAACAAACACAGAAGGAAACCATTAGTGTCATCGCAGTCTTTTAAGTGAATGATTATACACTCTATAAGACCATCTCTGTATATTACTATACAATACTGCGTGCTCGAAAGCACCTATCGAAAGCCATATTGACGATTTAAGAAGAAAGCTGAACTAGAAGAGAAAGCAACTAGGAAAATAAACTGTAACACCCTGGAATTACAAGAAGAAGTTCTAAACTCAAGATTACTCAAGGGTAGTGAAGAAGAAAAACACCCTGAAAAGAAAAGGGAAAACATTTCTGAGTTCGAAACCAGATACTAAACTCAATCCAGACCAGGTCGTCGGTACTTGGCAGAAAGAAAAAATGAGACCCTACAGTATCAAGCTCTCAAAACCTACTTACAACACTGGCAGTACCCCCTGCATTTTGATGAGCCACAGTAGAGGCGTTTGGGAAACAAAGTCGATTCTTTCAATTAGAAAAAGGTGTTCTATATAAGAAAAATCGAAAGAAAAACATAAAAGTTCCCAAGAAGGAGAAGTAGATACTATCCTTGCTCTCACCCATAACCACCCATTGGGTGGACATTTTGGAAAGGATATTATGTTCAATAAATTACGCGATTATTATTGGCCAAACATGTACCAGAACATACGGAAGTATGTCAGGACCTGTGAAAGCTGTCAAAGATGCAAATCTTACGTTTTTGATACTCCTGCACTTACTTTTTTGATACTCCTGTATGTACCCTAAAATTACGTTTACTTTTTTGATGCAGATCTGCATATATATAAGTGACTTGTGTTATACAAAGGCCCAGTGCATTGATTTTGCAAAAATAATTTTGGTTACATGCCGCTAAGTCATGTAACGTTATACAGATCTAATTTTGACTGGCATTAAGCTTAATGCTGGTTGTCTCTATTATGATAATGCCCCTGGTGGGGTTAGACATAATTCCAGCCCACCCTAACCCTAAATCTAGTGGTATCCTAACCCGGCATTAAGCTTAATGCTATCATGATAATGCTCCGGCGGGGTTAGACATAATTCCGGCCCACCCTAACCCTAAATCTAGGAACCCTAAAAACTATTGTTCGAAGCAACATCCAATCACAGTACATATACTAGATGCATATGTTGTGTAACTAGTATATGTACTGTGATTGGATGTTGCTTCGAACAATTAGTTTTTAGGGTTAGGGTGGGCCGGAATTATGTCTAACCCGCCAGGGGTGCCCACCAGCATTAAGCTTAATGCCGGGTTAGGGTACCACTAGATTTAGAGTTAGGGTGGGCCAGAATTATGTCTAATTCCACTGGTGGCATTATCATGATAGTGCCCACCAGCATTAAGCTTAATGCCAGGTTAGGGTACCACTAGATTTAGGGTTAGGGTGGGCTGGAATTATGTCTAACCCTGCCGGGGGTATTATCATGATAGTGCCCACCAGCATTAAGCTTAATGCCAGGCAAAATTGGACTTGTGTAATGTTACACAACATTAGTGGCATGTAACCAAAAATTAATTTTGCAAAAACAATGCACTGGGACTTTGTGTAATACAAGTTATGTGTATATATGCAGATCTGCATCAAAATAGTAAGCGTAATTTTGGGGTACATACAGGAGTATCAAAAAAGTAAGTGCAGGAGTATCAAAAACATAAGATTTGCATCAAAGATATGGTACCTGAAAATTATATGAACCTTTACACCCTATACTCGTAAAAGCTCCATTTTACATGATCGGAATTGATATAGTTGGACCACTAACAATTACCCCACGTGCCAACTGATATATCATGGTAACCACTAACTATATGACTAAGTGGCCTGAAGCTTGTGCCATACCAAAAGATAATGCCAAAGAAGTAGCCAAATTTATTTACAAAGAGATAATCTGCTGACATGGGTGTCCTCAAAGCATATTATTCTATGGGTTTGGGTCAAAATCTCGACAAACAAAATCCCGACAGGTCATAATCCCGACAAAAAAATCCTGACAATCAAAAATCCCGACAATTAAAAAAAGTTTTCCTTGAGCAACTTTACTATAAAATCAACTAAACCAAACCCTAGACCAGGCGCTCACCCTAACCCTAACCTAGGCACTCACCTAACCCTAACTTAAATAAATTTAATGATATTTTTGTTGTCAGGATTTTTATTGTCGGGATTTTTTTGTCGGGATTATGAACTGTCGGGATTCTGTTTGTCAGGATTTTGACACGCTCTCTATTCTATAGAGGGTCACATTTTCGCAACCGCCTTATTGACGAATTACTGACTGAACTATAGGTTTACCCATCACTACTACACCCTGTACAACCTGCAGACTAACGGGTTAGTAGAGCAATTTAACAAAACCCTGTATAGCTTTTTGGCTTAGTTGATAGAAAATATGAGGGCTTGGGACTTGTTTATAGCACCTATTCCTATTCGCATATCGGACCACCAAGCAAGCTTCTACCTGTGAAACACCTTCCTACCTGGTATATGAGAGAAAGGCCAAGCTAACCTTACACCCTAGTGATTCTCCAGGCCTACTCTATGGGACAATAATCCAATGGATATATGAAGTCGAACATGACCTACAATGGGCCCGGTAGGAGGCAGTGTGGCAGATACAGGCTGCTCAAAACAAACAGAAGGTACAATACGACCAACAAATCATTGCCACCTCCTGCTGTGCCATAGGCAATAAAGTGCTCATCTACAATGCATGAATAATGGCACTCAAAGCCACAAATTTGAACTATATACACGCTATACTCACTAATGGTGCCTATAAACTCTGTGAAATAGGTGAAAAGGTTCTAGCGACTCCTATAAATAGAAAGTTATTAAAGCCTTATTATGAAAAAAATATAAAATAATGGGCATATACTTACTATAACCTGTACCTTCTGGGTTATTTCTCGAAAAAAAAAAATAAATTTTTTTTGGCTTTAATAATTTATACCATGACCAGCACCGCAGCCATCCAAATATATATTGACCTCAGTACTATCAACCTCTCCTTTGATGATATCCCATTTTGCACTTATTCCCCGGAGCACCCTCGCTTATGGAAAGATAGTGGACGCACTAGAAAGCGAAGATCAAATAGAAAGTCTGGTTCATGCTTTCTATTTGGGGGAAATGATAAACCATAGCCCAAGAAGGAAAGTCTGTAAACTCAAAAGAGGCATTTCTAGATACTATACTGATGCTGCTATGAGAACGTACTGATTGTTTGCACATCATGGGGTAGAGCAGCTGTATTGTACTAACTGGACGACCCTGTTCAAGATCCATAATCTATCCCAAAATAAATATGAAGAACTGCTCCCATAAAAGGAGCATAAAAAAGGCATGACGTTAGGTATACAAAATGGATGGTCACAACAGAAATGTGTGAGGTTGGGGCACATTGTAACATAAAAGAGTTTGTAATTCAAATAGTTTTAAAAAAAAAAATTTTTTAAAATTTTCAGATAAGTACTAGTACCAAAGACAAAACCCATAATGAAGACAAATGACGAGCAAGAAAGCGAAGAGGAACCGAACCTGATAAAAGGAAATTCTAAAAAAGAAAGAAAGATTGGGACAGAAATAAGGAAGGAAGTGTCTATATCTCATGCGAGATAAGTCTTGCGAAGTGGATATCAAAGCGTAACTCCACATATGTCGCAGGCTCATGTAAAGAGCCAGAAATAATCAGGAACAGTATCCATCCTTTTGGATACTGTTATCATAACGGAATTGGCATTGAAAAAGATAAACTAGGAAAGAAAAGAAAAATACTTACAAGATCAAAATCTGACATTAAACTCAATTCAGCCTAATTGGTCGGTGTCCTAGCACCAAAAAGAAGAATTGACCAAGGGCTCGATTAATCCTTTTCTTGTGGAACTCGAAACTGAGAGTGGGAGATTGTGATGGGCTATGGCTCAAGTTTTTTTAAATTATTTGCTTACTCAGGAGACTGCCACATCGGATATATCATAAGATCGTATGATTTCTCCCAAAATCACACTATGGTTATAAAAGGTTAGCATAGCTCCAGGTAGCATAAGGTAATGCTGCAGTAGTTGCCGGTATGAACACATGGTAACTGCGCATACAAAGGCCACAAACCAGTTTATGCCCTTGGTATTTCGCTGCTCATATTTGTTTATTTTCCCTTTCGTAAACAATAGATTCACACATGTTAGCTTAGCCTACATAAATAAAACTAGTTTATGCCCTTGGCATTTAGTTGTCAATATTTGTTTATACTCCTTTTTGTAAACAATGTACTTAGCCTAGTTTTAGTTTCGCTCATGATATAGTACAGGTATACAGTGGGTTAATAGTGAATTAAAGGTAGAATTATAGTACAAAAACAAATATATTTTCCCCAACACTTATGCCTCAAGGCTTGGAAGAGCTGTCTCTACCTTCCACCTCAGAGAAATGAGGTCATGGTAAGGAAATCGTATGATAAAGATGAATTCAATAGAGTTAGTATAGATAGTCTAAAAATTCATATATTTATTAAGAGGGTAAAAAGTATAAACCCTCCTTTTTCGAAAGCGATAACTTACAAAGAGTTCAATTCTTAGTTCTAACCTTCGAAATAAGAGTACAGTCAAACCTCCCTATAGTCACACCCCATATAGTCACACCTCTATTTAAGCACCCAATTTTGCGTGACAGACTCAAACATAGTAAAAAAACCTCATTATAGTCACAAATCGCTTATAATCACTATCACCATAAAAATTTGATTTTTTAACAATTTTATTAATAAAAAACCCTCATTATAGTCACCATATGCTCTGATTTTTGGAATTTATACGTAGATCTTTTTTTTTAAAACTTTAAAGTTAAATAATTTTTGATCTACTGGCCCGTTTTAAATGATTTTACTACCAAAATGTTCGTCTCTTTGAGACGATTCCAACGAGCCCAAAATCATTAAAATCCAATCACAGGAACACGGGAAAATGCGCTGTCAAATAGGTGACGCACCTCTAGAGTTGTACAATTGGTTAGACCTATGTCTAACCAATTGTACAACTCTAGAGGTGCGTCACCTATTTGACAGCGCATTTTCCCGTGTTCATGTGATTGGATTTTAATGATTTTGGGCTCGTTGGAATCGTCTCAAAGAGACGAACATTTTGGTAGTAAAATCATTTAAAACGGGCCAGTAGATCAAAAATTATTTAACTTTAAAGTTTTAAAAAAAAAGATCTATGTATAAATTCCAAAAATCAGAGCATATGCCAATTTTTAAATAAATATGGATTATATAATCTGATTGGCCAATTTCCATATTATAAGAGTGATCCTATAGGCAAAATGTGGAGTACTTCCATCTAAAACTTTTTCCCTACTAAGTTAACGATACATGTCCACTAATTGAAAGTTGTAGAGCTCGTCGAGACGAATCTAATAGTGGTTAGATCATCCAAATTGGCCCAGTGGATGGTGAGTTATCGTTAAAAAATGATTGGCTGACTAATAAAAATCCGTGACGGAGATTACATATGAAAATCACTATAGGAGAAATGTGGAGTGCTTCTATCTAAAACTTTTTTACTTACTAAGTTAACAATACATGCCCACTAATTGAAAGTTGTAGAGCTCGTCGAGAGTAGTGTGGGAGGCACGGTAAAATTTTTGGGCATGCCTCAAACCAAGGCATGCCCCACTTATCATGCCTCAGGCATGCCCCCTAGTATATAAATCACATGACAAGTTTTATTTATTTTATATGATATTTAAATGTATTGTACAAAATAAATACTTACAATTTAATATATATCGTAATAACCACATAACAGATAAGTATTCGAAATTAGAAAATAAATCAGGGCTTTATTCTTTATTAAATTGAAATTTTATTAAATACATTTATTTTTATTTTAGGAAACAATATCGTCAATAGACCATTCCTCCTCAATATGCTCGCTTGGTTCCACGTCAGCCTGGGATAAATCTTCATTAAGGGCTTCTTGATCTTTTTTAAGTGCCACTAAATCAAAAAATTCCTTTATTATATACAAATCATCCTCCTCTGGTAAAATATCTAGTTCTTCATCTGATTCTTCTAGTTCAATTAATTCCTTTACTTGTTGGTCATCATCTTCGTCTTCAAAAAAAATATCGATATTTTCATCATCATTGAATGAAGGTTCGGATATGACTTTGCTTTTCTTATTAACCTTAGGTGCATCTTTTTTGAGCTTATTTTTAAGCTGCCCAATTATTGATAAATTATCAGGTAATAACTGATTTTTTATTTTTGGTTTAACTAGACCCAGCATTGAGAAAGTCGTTCGCAACTAGCACTATGAGGAACAATGGCAAGGATTTTCATTGCAAAACGACGCAAAAGGGGTGCATGTCCTGTAAAATCAGCCCAGAATGAGCGTAATAACCGTGAAGAACTAGGGGGAGGGACATCAAACGGGGGATAATCATTTTTGTAATTAATTAATTCTTTATATAAAAGACCTGTATCTCTTTTGTTAAATCACCATACTTTAGCTAATTCAAGTGAGGCGCAGATAATTTTATCACCATCCATTTTTTTAGATATGGCCAATTGTTTGAAGGTTGGTGAGAAAAAAAGTGCAACAAAGTATATATTGAAATCAAACTCCTTTGCACGTTGGTTTATGATGGCAAGAGCATGGGTTTTAAGATTATCAATAGGAATCTCAAGTTGAGATATTTGCTGAAAGATATTAACAAGCTCTTTAAAAACATCAGCTAGCGTAGAATCATTTGATTCTAGCCTACCAATGGCATCGACGACTGGCTTTAATACCTTTGCCAGTACATCATTAGTGGCAAAGTGATATTTGTCACGTATAATATTTTTGACAGCAGTATTCTCAATCTTTGAGTATCTAAGATGTGAATTTTCACTTAATGAGAGGCAGTGTTGAAAACCTTGTTCGTAAGTTGATACCCCAAGACAAACTTAAGTGAGTGAATACCATCTAGTTTCACAGAATGTGGAAAGAAAGTGTTTGATACTATGCTCTTTTTGCCAGTTTTTCAATTCTTTATTCCAGATATGAGATGAATTAAAAAAATTAACGAGCTTTTGGTTATTTTTACATACTGAAATAGTACCAGAGAAGTTAGCAATGCCTTTAGCAATTAAGTTAAAGACATGCAAACAGCAACGAATGGGGATAATATTAGAGTTTTCTTCCTAAAATTTTATAAAATATGTAAGTTTTATATATTAATAATATATATAATTATAACTATTACGGCTATGCCACAACTAGTTGCGGCATAAGCTATAATAGTTTAGATATTTCTAATATTTGTATATATTTATATTGATTAATCTCCTCATTTTATCCATATTCAAAGAGTTGATTGTGACACAAGCAATAACAGATAGTATTTGAATACCATTTGTAGATAAAACCTCTAGCGTTTTGTTTTTAAGAATTTCTGCTATGTGACGATATGCAGATAGATCCAAAATATCCAGTACGAACTCTTGATGTTCTTTAAGGGCCATAAATCCATAAATTGAATTTCCAGAATTATCAGTCCATCCAATAAGAGAAATTGTAAGATTGGTATAGGTAGGAAGAGTATTTAATTTTTCCAGCATATGGTTAGAGAACATCGTGGTTAGAAGACGCCCTTTAACCATACTTCGAGAAGAAGAATTGTAATAAGGATTTAAATCATAGAGAAAGTTTTGAAAATATGGATTTTCAACAAGGTGAAATGAATTATTTCCATATATCATAGCCTTTAGAAGTTTTTGATGAAGTTTTTCAGATTGTGCTTGTGATAAAGGTGGTGCAAACCATTTAAGAATAGGTTCTTGATGAGGTTGGAATGTTGATAATTGCTGTGCACTATCATCTTCTTGAATAGTTTGCTCAGTTAAATTTTTATCATTATTACGGTTACGCTTGCGAGATAAAGTGCTTTCTTCAGCAATCTTATGAAGATAAGTAGTTTTATCAGAAATGGGCCAATCATTACATCGAAGAACATGTTGGTGAAGCCTTTCAGGCTTGCTACTCAATTCTGACAAACAATATTTGCATTTTGTGCTGTATCTATTTCCTTCTTTTTTATTTTCAGAACGGTAAAAACCAGACCACCGATAACCTTGTGTTGAAAGTGGAAGAGTAAAGCCAGAAGGGACTTGCATAATGATATTATTAATGACTTTGATATAATTTTTAGATAATACGACCTAGCTTTCAGATAAGTAGGCTTTATATATTTTTTATTTGTAATGATTAATATTTTGGCGATATTTACTGATGCGTTTTTCTTTAACCAAATAATGCAATGTTGCCTGATTTTAGATTATTTTACTTTTAATTAATAAGTCGAATAAGATTTTTTATTTTTACTTTGTGACATTCTTATTCGTTTTTATTATTGACGCATAATCAATCATCAAAGATTTATGTAATCGTATTGTTAAATTTTTTTCTTGAAGATCATAATTTTTTTATTAAATTTTTATTCCATATTTAGTCATTAATCATATATTATTTATATTCTTTATTTAGTAGATGATAGATAGTCTGAACCAAAGCCATAATAACAAAAATAGAAATTTATTTTAATTCACGATCACAGATTTAAGATCCATGATATACCCTAATTAGGTTATATATACAAATTTGAAAATTCTATATTTGGGTTGATTGTTGTAGATTGCAAATAATTGTTATAGATTAATCATTGAGATTGTGAAACAATTATTATGCCTTAGCATCATGCCGAGGGCACAGCGATTGTAATGTTGGTGATAAGATTGCGAGATAATTATTATCCCCATTAATGATAATTATTATCCATCAATATTATGCAGAAGGCGTAAAGAGATTGGGTAAATTATTTGAGAATCATAAAATTAGAAAGTTGGCATAAGCCTCGCATTTATAAGTAAATTACTTACACCTTGCAAGATACAATATTTGACTTTAAGATTGTTCTTATTATATTGGATTTATATTGGCCAATCAATACGTTGTTATTTTTTTGTGATCACATGATATGGGCATGCCTAAGAACCCGTGCCTCCCACACTAGTTGAGAGACGCATCTAACGGTGGTTAGATAATCCAAATCAACCAGTGGATGGCGAGATAATGCCGAAAAACGATTGGCCGACTATATAAAATCTCTTATGCCAATCGTTTTTGACAATATCTCACTATCCACTGGGCCGATTTGAATGATCTAACCACCATTAGATGCGCCTCGACGAGCTCTACAATTTTCAATTAGTGGGCATGTATCGTTAACTTAGTAAGAAAAAATTTTTAGATGGAAGAACGCCACATTTCGCCTATAGATGACCATAATGAGGCATTTTATTTATAGTCACACCTCTTTACAATCACCAAAATAGAGTGCGGCGGACTTGGTGATTATAGAGAGGGATGACTGTAGAAGTGTTAAGAAGTGTTCTCTTGTTGTTAAACCCTTTTGTTATAATAAAACTGTTTATTACCCTTACCTTTGTTCTGTGACACCTTGTTACTTTTGTCAAAGTCGTATCATATAGTATTGTTTCATAACCCGTATTTTGAATCCAGTTTCGTTTATAGCCCGAAAGACCGAGTTAATCACCTGTTATATATACACATTAATCGATTAACCCCTTTTTGATTACCTAATATATCAAACAATCAATCTCTGACATTGTTTGATTAATCACCTGCATCAATCGCATATCGGCCTGTCGATTGTTAATCAGAATTAACAACTGTATTTAAACCGCCCATAACTTGTGCCCTAGAATAAGAAAAGAGTGATATAAGTAAAGTAGAATTAGGACCACTATAAGAAGAAACCATACAAGAACTCAAGGATATACCTAGCTTACTTAACTGCGCCTTAGCAAGACCTAAACGAACCTCGAGACCCGGACCAAATCTTCCACACCTATTTCTGCCTGCCAATTCGAGGATCTAAAGTCTTGCGAGCTTATAAGACATTGTTTTGAATAGATAGTAGTGCTGTCAGTTAGATTTAGTATCTAACCCAATAGCCTTGCCTTTCACAATGGACAGAATTTTTTTTATTTTTTTTTAATTACTGCAAATAGAATGTTCACATTTAAGTTCATACAAGGTTAATTTTTCATTTTGCACAATAAAGAATCAAAAAATTGAGCCGGCAGTCATATTTTTTTCCTGTCAGTCCTATCAGAAAATTACGGGAAATTAAGGTCTCCATCGGGTGATATCGGATGAAATAGCGGGAAAAAACGATATCAAATCGAACAATTGGATCTTAAAAAAAAAAAAAAAAAATTTAAAAATTAAAAAAATGGGTCAGCGGGTAATGCAAAGCAAAAAATCAACTTTGCGTTGTTTACCTAGTACAAAATATATGTCTAATAATTAACAGGTAGTCTAGATAATTATCTGGATAATGGAATTATGAACAGATATAGATAACAGATAATGATTTCTTTCAACAGATAATTATCTTTAGATAAACAGATTATCTAGATTCGACACTAAACCAAGCTAAACGGCTCCAGACAATTCGATATAACTGAATGGCAAGGAACTATCTGATATTTTTTTTATAGGTTTGATATAAATATGTTGGCTAATTCTGATTACAGTATAAGAATTTGCTAGCAAAAAGGTCGGCTCAGTTGACCGCCTCGGCATTTTTTCCCAGCCAAGATTTTTTCATCGCCCAAATCACTACCCGGATGATTCCATACTGCTGTACTGTACGTAAATCACTATACCTGTTTTGGATTAGATCTATCTCAAATAGATTACTAACAATCATGCTGCATCTTTTTTTACTCATAAATTGATTGCCAAAGGTAGTAAGGTATAACAGGTATATTTTAAATTTAGAAGCTATGCACTGCCACAAGCTTTATAAAATTTAACTGCCAGAAAAGTTTGTGTAAAGATTCGCGTAATATTTTATAACACAAATTCAAACAGATCTAAATCAACATACTAATTCAGACAGATGCATCTGTCTTTGTTTCATTTGGTAGAATCTAGCAATGTATGACCAGCCTAACGATTAAAAGCTAACGAAAAGTACACATGATCTATTTGAACATGTGACCATTCTATCCAATCATATGCGAGATTTTGCACACAGATAGTTGCCTGTAAACCATACACTTCGTACTTCGTACTACGTTCCTGGTATGACTTTATTCTGTTCTCTGCTTAGATATCCCGTTCCTGGTTTTGCGCGACAACGTCGCGCAGCTATCTAGTTCCTGGTATCACTACGTGATATGCATCACTCCGTTCCTGGTATACACTTCGTACCTCTACTACGTTCCTGGTTATAATTAATAAGTTGTTTTAATAATTTTTGATTCCAAGCATCTTCTTTTTCTGTACTTTTTAAACATTTTTCAGAGTATCTTATGATCTACGCCGATACCAGGAACGCAGTTATGCAAATTAACGGAGTGTATGGTTACCTGCCATCTAGAATGGCGAGTTCGCAAAATCTTGCATTTGATTGGGCATTAAAAAGCTATCATTTCACGTGTCAAATGTGCTGTGCTGGTGTAAATACTTCTACTGTTCGTGTATGTGCATACCGGTGTTTTTATGCTCAACTTTTTCTATTTTAGTTAGTATTGTTATTTTACGTTATTTATTTCTTTTTTGGCATATTTTGTGGCATAGTCGGGTGATTGAATCTCCAAACGGGTGATCAAAGCCCAAACGGGTCCAAACTGGTAATCTAGGGTTGTAGAGTATTTCTGTAATAATCTAATGTATTGATCATATTAATAAAGAGGACCCTTATACCCGTAATTATGTGTGTTAGTTATCGTTTTAAACCATTTAACCTTAATCACAATTTGTTCACGATCGAACTAAACCGGCCCAATTTCATCAAGCTCTCCCAACCGATCGTAACACCAGATTTGGTATTTGTGTTATTCTTAGAACGCAGTAATATGTATCATATGGTGGAACGAAATCAGGTAAAATATTCTCTATCGCTATCAAACTGCCTTAAGATTAAAATCGTATTTATTGTGATCTATTTCGATTTTATTGAGTTTTTAGTTAATATTCTATTCAGTAGCATCAACTCACCAAAAATTACTTCAAAGACAACTTAGTTCGCAGAGAATTTAATTACAGTTAAGATTATTTACAATCGATTTATTCGCAAACAAGTTTGTTTTATTGGCAGTTATTTCAATGACATCAGATTTCACAGACAAACTAATTCTAGTCATTTCGTTAGAATTAAGTTTAAATTTACCGTAAATTCTCGAAATAGCGGACATGGACGTTGTTTCGAGAATTTTACGGTAAAGCTGGTGCAATTTATGAAGAAATTGTTATTGTCAACAAAATGAATTTGTCTGTGAATTAACCGTCTGTAGAATAATCTTGTCTGTAAATTAATTGTCTAACTACCGGTAAGTTGTCTATAAAGATAAAGTGATTGTCAATAGAATGAAAATAAATTCGAACGGCTTATTTCGTAATATAGTCGCCCAGAATTATGACAAGTATTATAATGTTGGGCAACTGTATTGTGATCATCGATAACAAAGACGATTTTATTAGTAGAATTTAAGTGTTTATTTTATTAGTAAAATTATAAGTGTTACATAATATATGTAATCGCAGAATTAATATAAATAGAAAGAGCAAAAGTTAGTCTTTTGACTGTAACGAATAAAGAGAAGAGAAGCGTAGCGTATAGTAAAGATACTTTACGCCTAAAAGTTATTTCAGTGCGTGTCTTGTTCCAAGTGGGACGTTTATAAATTGATAACCAGTTGAGCAAGATAACAGTTACATCACGTTCCTGGTTTTAGCACGACTGCGTCGCGCAGCTACCCTAATTGATTTATACCTCGGGTAGGGACCGATCAACGGGATTTATTTTGGAAATTAATAGATAATCTTTCAAAACACTAGTTACATATTGTCACAATTCAAATTGTGACATTAGAGATTTGAATTTTCCGATTAGTTTACCCCATTTGTAGATAGATCTTCTCTTTATATAGTATAGTTAACTTCATTTCTATTTTTGTATAATTCATTAAATTTTAGTCAAAATTCGTGTAAACTTAATGATTGCCATATAATCACCCCTTTTTGTAAAATCTTCATAACACGTTAACGTATGCGTGTTATGGGGCGCGGATTATAAACATTCTCAATAGCACGTCAACGCGCTAGGCCTAGTTGTACCGTCACGTGGCGTGTTAAACAACACGTTAACGTAGAAACAACACTTCAACGTGTTGTATATTAAATTCAAATGTATATAAACGAATGAATTTGACTTCAATAAAGATATCGACCACGATTCTATACGATAGAATCCAACACTAAATACAATACAATACAATAGAATACAAGTAGAGAAGTATCCTTCGATTTTACTTAAAGAAAAATAAAGGAAGTAAGCTAGTGTAGTGCTGAAGAGACCTTTATTCGAGTAAATCAGAAACCCATCTCCTAGTAACTATTAAGAGTTAAATTGGCAAAACGTATACGCTCTCCCACCTTAATAGTAACAGTATTAATTTACCATATGAACAGAGTTTTGAACGATGGTTCGAACTGATTTCCCTTTATTAGACTTACTCCCAAGTACAGTTTCGGTCAAAAGATGAAAATAACAATTAAATTTTTTTAAAAAAATAAAAGACATAAAAATTATATTCATAATAGTCAATAGTAATCTACTGAACAAGTCAATGATTACGGATGTTCATGAGTGAATAAATTCTGATTATAGAAAACTGGTTAATTATCGTATGGGCAACCGTGTAAAGATTTTGCCGCGATATTTTTGATATTAAATCCTGTTTCTTATATTTCGTTGTTTTTTTTCTTGGCTAATTAATTTACATAGATCTTCCTGATAAAGAAATTAAAAATTATCCAATATTTTACATTCTAAATATAACATTACAAAAATAAAATGTCGAATAACTAACTAGCTGCTAAGTAATAATCACAAAAAATAAACCAGATTTATAAATAATTAAACATTTACTTTTTTAGATTGATATAGTAGTTTGTATTGCATAATATAATGGAAATTTTATATCGGGTGGTTTTAACACGGGTGAAAATAGAACTTCCCTTTTTATAATACACCTTTTTTTCTTGCCACTCTATATAGAAACAATTATGGCAATATAGATATAGTAATAACAGAATACTAAAGGTTAATACACTGTTAATACGTTGTTTGTAACTCTTAAAAAAAAAAAAAAAAGCGTTCCTTTAAGAATTAACAATTTTTAGTGTTATATGACTATCAAAATTTGCCAAGATATATCAAATTTGCCAAGGAACTTAATTTGTTAAAACGTGAACATGATTTCAAAAAAAGAACCAATTTTAGTCTTGATTTTGCATTACACCTGGATTTTACTTCAAAATCTGAACGGCCTTTCCCCTTGGCAGCACTCATATATTCTCATATATTAAATCTACAATTGCAAAAAAAATAAAAAATAAGGAAACTTGGTATTTTCACAAGGGAATGATCCATTTAACAGCATGAAAAATTTTCTTTAATTGTTGACATGAGCATGTTTAAAAGCCCATTAATTGGTCGATCAAATTTTGTTATATGTGATATATTATTATTATAAAAAATAATTTTTAAAATATTATTTATACGAACATGTGATATACCATCGATAATTCATATGACGTTTATAAAGCGCTACTAAAACCGTAGATGTTGCGTAGATAAAAGCTTTGGTGTCAAATATACGAAACTTTACTGTGATCTAACTTTTAGCAACGCTGTTGTAAAAGTTTTGCCCATTTTGTGTTCTTAAAATGTGATTTTTGGATCAACATTGTAATACTTGTATAAATAATTTAAAAAAGGGTTTTAATATGCTAATGACATTTGTCGTGAGCCAAGATCATAATGAAAAGATTGACACGGGTAACTGATTTTTTTTTTTTAAAAAAATTTTTGTTAACATTCATAATAATTTATGTAATTAAGCAAGTCCAGGAAAAATCGGTACATAATAGATAAAATAGCTTAGAGTTTTATTAATTTTATTATTTCTCTATAAAGTATATAAATAGCAATGCATTTTTTCATTTAGTTATAAAAATGCCATTTTGATATGACTATTTTAATATTAATTCTAAATACTGTAATTTGAGTATAAATATTTTGATAGGGAATTTAACTTATAAATCTAATTTAATATTAGATGCTTAAAGTATTACATAATTTTATGTCTTGACTCTCCCTCTAACAAAACCAATCCGATCATTGTCACGATCAAAGATAGTCTAAAAAAAATAATCTTAATTAATGATTTGTGTAAAACAAGTTAAATTTTTTATTTTATGAAACTTACATATAAACCAATCAATCCCTATAAAAATATTATTAATAATTAAATATTTGTACTGTATTAAAAAAAAAAAAAAAGTAAAATTACTTTGTCATTATTATGCTTACATTATCATCATACAAACTTGCAAAAAAAGGGGAACCAAGAACCCAATATGAAGTTTTAGTCATCTATTAAATAGAAGGAGAATTTAGTAAAATTTGTAAAAATTAATATTTATGATAAATTATTATAACCTACATTCATGTCAGAGAATCCTGCATAACTTGTTGTATTATCATTTGGAATAGGTTTTGTATAAAAATATGAATCTGTAATAATGAAATATTAGTGAATGTCTACAAATTTACATAAAAATAAAGATATTAAAATCTTACAATCCATCCAAGTATATGCTTTTGGTTTTGAATCTAAAGTATATGGAAATGCAAAAAATGGAGGAATAAACCCTTCACAAGGACCCATGTAACCATATGTGGGATCAACCCTTCCACCATGTATTTCTGAAAGAGTACGTGCAAACGTCACACTAAAGACCACTTGAGATGTAGTAGTAATAAGGGTGGATACAAAACTTCCAAATTTATCACCGAAAATTACAATTGCGCCATTAATCATAACCGGAACAATTAAACCTGCATCACTGGGAAATTGTACTATCCATTGATCTATTTAGGTTAATATTTAATTAAATATTTAATTAAATTTTAATGATTAATGAAAAAAAATGAGAGAAATAAAATATCTGCACACTTTTGTCTATAACCGGTATCCAATAAATTTGAGATTCTGGGTCGGTATTATCAGGTAACAAATTAATATCATAACCTCCAAAGATAAATATGCCGCCATCTCTAATTTTGTCATCGCACAAGGCAGCGTCCTTCTTACAACGCTATAAAATATAAAAATTTATATTTCTCGTATTGTAAATAAATTAAATATGTTTTGCAGAAACTTAAATCTATTCCATATTGTGGAATTAACATCACACTAAATATATTTTTACTTATGATGCCTATAGGTAGAAATATATCATTATTACTCTTAAATTATCAGATGAAAAGTGATCAATAGGTAAGTGCGAAGTTTTACCTTTATTCTTCATGTTTAAACATAAATTTTCTTTACCATTTTCATATGCTATTTATAAATTATAATAAATTAGTATAGATTAAAGTAAAAATATAAAATATAAAAATAAAAATAAAAATTATTTTAATGTTTCATCAGGATTAGAATAGTATTCATTTTTAACATATGAGATTTTTGATAGGAAAATTATTCTATAATATTTTTCTATTGGAATAATTTCCAAACAAAAATTTCATATTATTTCAACTAGTGAATTAACCGAAATTTGCAAATCAAACTTACAAAGCCCGATCGTACCCGAAAGTAAAACAGTTTGCACATTTTGTTCAACTGGATCAGAAGAATTTTTGACTGAACTTATCAACCCGATCGATTGATTAACTGCAGTCATTTCAGAAATACTGACTAAATCAAACCCAGTTTCACTAATATTAAATTGTTTAATCTGAGATTTATTATGATTTAAAGTTTTATAAGTTGAACTATTCGATTGATCGAATGTATTAAATGAACATGAAAAATCGCATAACACAGTTGATTATACGATAAAATCAGGATTTTCTAAGTCAATAGCCATAAATACTGTTTGGTTGGGAGTTCCTATATGTGGAAGTAAGTATAGTCCACTAATATGTAATACAGTAATAAGCAAATCAAATGATTTAAATAATTTGAACATGTGGTATTATAAATTAGATATTATCAAAAAAACTGAATTAAAAGTTAGAAATATTTGAGTAAATAATAATGAACGCAGCATTCTACATACCACAGCATCATCAAAATAATTATTAATATTCGGATCATCTTGAAGTTTGCGCACTTTAAATTTAGATTGGTTTATATCATTCGAAAAATTAATCGATTTTAAATTAAATGGTCTTAAATCATTTGAAAATTAAACAAATTTAATTTAATAAATTTGTTAAAATCATTAAACTTTTGGAAATCAAAGTTTAATGAATTGTTTTTGAAAGATTTGCGCGTAAGACTATGAACCACCAATGACGGTACACCATTTACTAGAAAGTTAAACGTTAAAAAGATGAAATTAATAAGTAAAATTAAGAATGTGTTTATATACATAATTAATAAGTTGTTTTAATAATTTTTGATTCCTAGCATCTTCTTTTTTCTGTACTTTTTAAACATTTTTCAGAGTATCTTATGATCTACGCCGGTTGATTTATACCACGGGTAGGGACCGATCAACGGGATTTTTTTTTTTGGAAATTAATTTAGATAATCTTTCAAAACACTAGTTACATATTAATTTACAATATGAGAAGAGTTTTGAAAGATGGTTCGAACTGATTTCCGTTTATTAGGTACTACTACCAAGTACAGTTTCGGTCAAAAGATGAAAATAAACAATTAAATTTTTAAATGTTAATTTCATTTGTGTTGTGTAGAAGACATAAACTTTATATTCATAATAATTAATAATAGTAATCTATTGAACAAGTAAATGATTACGGATGATCATGAGTGAATAAATTCTGATTATAAAAGATGGTTAATTATCGTATGAACAACCGTATAAAGATTTTGCCGCGATATTTTTGATATTAAATCCTGTTTCTTATATTTCGTTGTTTTTTTTCTTGGCCAATTAATTTACATTGATCTTCCTGATAAATAAATTAAAATATCGACAATTTTGGTCTGATATTTTACATTCCAAATATAACATTGCAAAAATAAAATGTCGAATAACTAACTAGCTACTAAGTAATAATCGCAAAAAATAAACCAGATTTATAAATAATTAAACATTTACTTTTTTAGATTGATATAGTAGTTTGTATTGCATAATATAATGGAAATTTTATATCGGGTGGTTTTAACACGGGTGAAAATAGAACTTCCTTTTTTATAATACACTTTTTTTACTTTTCTTTTTTTTTTTTTTTGCCACTCTATATAGAAACAATTATGGAAATATAGATATAGTAATAACAGAATACTAAAGGTTAATACGTTGTTTGTAACTCTTAAAAAAAAAAAAAAAAAAAAAAAAAAAAAAGCGTCCTTTAAGAATTAACAATTTTTAATTAATTATATGACTATCAAAATTTGCCAAGATATATCAAATTTGCCAAGGAGTTTGTTTTGTTAAAACGTGAACATGGTTTCAAAAAAAGATCCAATTTTAGTCTTGATTTTGCATTACACCTGGATTTTACTTCAAAGTCTGAACGGCCTTTAAACGTCCTTTGAGAATTAACAATTTTTAATTAAGATCAAATGTTATATGACTATCAAAATTTGCCAATATATATCAAATTTGACAAGGAATTTGTTTTGTTATAAACGTGAACATAGTTTCAAAAAAAGAAACAATTTAGTCTTGATTTTGCATTACACCTTTATTTTACTTCAAAATCCGAACGGCCTTTTTCCCTTGGCAGCACTCATATGTTAAATCTACAATTGCAAAAAAAAAATAATAATAAAAATATGAAAAACTTTGTATTTTCACAAGGGAATGATTCATTTAACAGATGAAAAATTTTCTTTAATTGTTGACAGGAGCATGGTTAAAAAGCCATTAATTGCTCGATCGAATTTTGTTATATGTGATGTATTATTATTATAACAAATAATTTTTAAACCATTATTTATACGAACATGTGATATATCATAGATAATTCATATGACTTTTATAAGGCGCTACTAAAACAGTAGAAGTTGCATAGATAAAAATTCTGGTGTCAAATATACGAAACTTTACTGCATTTTAAGGTGATCTAACTTTTAGCCCATTTTGGGATCTTAAAATGTGATTTTTGGATCATCATTGTAATACTTGTATAAATCATTTAAAAAAAGGATTTTAATTATGCTAACTAGCACATGATCATGTGGCGGCTTCGCCGCCAGGTATGATTTAATATCGGGCATGTTAAACATTACTAATAAGTTCAACTTTTTTTAAATTTGAATGATTTGGTCTGATATACCGGGATAAGTCTTTATTGATTTGCGATCATAGATATGATTTATGCATAATTGAAGTGAAAGAATATAGTCTCAGAAATAGATAAAATGCTATCTGGGTATCAATGTAAGATGTTGTATATTTAATCCATGGCATTGGCTGACGGTTTCCCGGGCTTAATAATGTAAGTGGGCATTAATGTGAAAGTGCTATCATAGATAGGATTTGCCTGATCGGTTAACTATTATCGGTCTATTTGTGATTATTCTTGATAACGAACTTATAAATTATATAGGCTTAAAGTATTATCATTTTTAATAATATTAGAAAACGAAAAAAATTTTGTTAAAGAAGATTACGTGTTAACAAATATATACGAAAGAATTATCATATAAAATTAGAGAATGTGTAATGTGGGATAAACGTGATGTTTATTATTAATAAATTCGAATTCATCAAGGGTTTAATAGGAGAATAAAATTAAGTGAACTATTCACTATCTTTTAAGCTTTAAAAAAAATTAAATTGAATTCTATCTCTATATCGACCTTTATCAAGATGATTCGATCTTTAGCTCATGGAAATAATTTTGTTATTAATATTTTAAATATAATACTCAGATTATGTAGATAAGAGTATTAGCTTAAGTTTTTGCATTATTAGGAAGTTTAGCGGTATGTACAAAGTTATCTAGATTTAGATCTTACATGTAATGTCTCAATTTTCCCTTTTTTTGGTCGATTATTTCAGCATGTAGAGTTTATGTATAGTTAATATGTGACTAGGACTATGAGAATAGTAAAAGTAATATTTTTAAGTGAAGTTTTGGGATTAACGATTTTTTTTATTATTTTTGCACAATGTTTATAGACGTTCTTTCGAAGGTCGTGTGGTTTCTGTAGTGATTTTTGGTAGTAAATGCAATTTAAATTGTAAGTTATAAGTAAGTTACAAAGCTAGTAATCTAAATAAGTGAAAAAGGTAAAGCGTCGCGCTAATGCTGTGAGTTTTGTGAATTAAATAAGCTAGAGTAATGTGATAGCATAAATTACTTACTAAATCTTTGTTCAAATTACTTATTAAACCTTTGCTCAAATTATTTTTATATAAGTGGCGCTTCGCGCCACACATCTTAGTTAATATTTTTCTAATTATAATAGATTTTACTAACTATTGCAGTACATACAGTATGTAGTTAAATTATACTTAAATTGTTTGAAATTACAATTTCATTTAACGTTCTCCCTCATCATTTTCAAGAGCTCCCCTTTGAAATTAAACAGGCCAATCAGAACGTTCATTATGTCTGAGATTCCAATAAGTCATGCTTATAAGCCAACCAATAATAGTGTGGTTATTTTTGAAATTTAAAATAATGTTTGTTTCAATTGACCCCCTCTCCACTGTGTTAAAGCTTCATAAGTGAATTAAATGAAATTATAATTTAAATGGCCTTATTATAATTTCTAACTATGAGTTACTGTAAAAAAATTCTGGTACAGAATTCGTATTCCAGTGATTATAGTATGTGTTAATTTAGTTTGTATCGGAATTATGTGATTTCGATCATGAAAATTCTGTCACAGAATTTACTTACCATTCTGGTGAAAGAAGCGCATAGTTGAATTAGTTTGCATTAAATTATCATAAAAAATCTTGCTATGAAACTTACTTGCTATCTACACAGTATGTGGTTAAGGTTAATATAGTTTGCATTAAAATTGCATGATTTCTATTGTGAGTTATGTAAAATTTTGTTACAAAATTTATTTATTATTCTAGTAACACATAGTTGTGTTGATTTAGTTTGTATTGGAATTATCGTGATTTCTATATCTTATTCACTAATGTGCAATATACAATAGTAAGTTTGGAGTCAGGTTGTATTGAAATTTCATAATTCTTATCATAAGTTAGTGTAAAAAATTCTGTTGTAAAACTTGCTATCTTGTGATTACAAATATTATGTTACAGGGCTTGTTATTTTTGTAAATACTGAGTGTGGTTAACTTGCATTGAATTATCATGATGCTAAAGAATCAGAAATGGGAAGGAAATTACTTGTAATGAAAAATCACTTCACACGCATGTAATTAGTAGTAAGTATATAATTAGTAATTGTTGCATAGTGATTTAGCTTTTATGAAAATTACTTCGCCTATCTATACAGTAGAGTAACCAAAATAAAACTTCAAGTTCTCACTTTAATGAATTAGCCAATAATTATAATACTATCAATTCCTGGTTATTTTATTATTTCTATTATCTCTATAACAATAACCAAACATTGTTACTGTAAAAACACAACTGGTAATACATATAGCGAATTACAATTCTCATAGGGCTAAATTCTGAACATAATGCAAATAAAAAAAATTAAAGATGAATAATTAAATACTATACCAAATCTGAAATTAAACATTCCTTTTTTATAAGAATGCTTAATTTTGGATATTATATGTGATTTGTATAAATATGAAAAGTAAACCCCTTAAATGAATTAGTGACATTATCTTGAATAACTTAAATAATTCGATTACTAAATTTTGTAAACTCAACAACTAAACTAAGGCGAAATATGCCCCTTATAAAAAATTATTAACTTTAGTTAATAAATGATCATTAGGTTCATATACATACTAAGTCAGAATGAATAAAAATTAGGTTAATTGATTACTTTAAACATCAGATATTTTGACCAATCAAAAAAGATTTCTATTGTAAAAAAATCTGTTATATAGTATGTAATTAAGATCGTATTAGTTTTGTATTGGAATTATCGTAATTTTATCATGAGTTACTTTTTGAGAATACCTTAAATTCTGGTGGACACAGTAAGTATTTAAGTTAGTTGCATTAAAATTATCATGTCTATTGTGAATTATGGTAAAAAAATATACTCATTCCAGTAATATACATTAAGTGGCTAAAGTTGAGTTAGTGAATTGAAGTTGCATGATTTCTGCTGTGAGTAACTGTAGCAAAAATTGCTCTTTCAGTGATACATAATGTGTTGTTAAGGTTAAGTTAAGTTTGTATTGGAATCATAATTTCTATTTTAATTACTAAAAAAAATTCTCTTAATTTTGTATTAGATTTCTATTAAGCGTTACAGAATAGCAGAGTCTTTTTCAATTTTTAACAAACGCCCTACCTTATTTAGTGCAAGGGTGCATCGATTGTAGAACGGATTTGCATGAGGGAGTATCTCCCTGCACTTAGAATACAAACTAAAAATTCCAATTATAGAACATGATTAAAAATTTGCTTTGTGTTCGCAAAGCAGGAAGGTGCTCTTCTCATGCAAATCTGGGCTACACTTTATGCATTCTCAATGCACTAAAATTAGGTAGGACAAATATTAAAAATCGAAAAAGACTCTGCTTTACAAAGACTTACTATTTTGATGCCAATTTTATATACCTTAAATTATCAAGATTTCTACTTTGTGTTTGCAAAGCAGGAAGATGCTCTCTCCTCATGCAATCCAGGCTATATTTGACACACCCCGACACACTAAAATAAGATAAAACGGCTGTTAAAAATCAAAAAACCTCTACTTTACAGAACTTTGGTGGTGACAGTACACCAAATTATCATGATCTCTATTATGAAATAATGTAAAAATTAGAATGGATCTTGCTCACTATCCCGGAGATCTTAGTATATAATTAAAGTTGAATTAGCTTGCATTGGTATTACTGTAAAAAGTTCTATTACAAAACCTACTTGCTATTCCAGTACACAT
>QKWP01000010.1:410083-453190 GCA_003550325.1 Gigaspora rosea | reverse complement strand
CATCGGGTTTTTTTTTTTTTTTTTTTTTTTTTTTTTTTAATGCTCGTAACTGTATACTACTACTTTCAATCCCAATTTGAGGGGTGTGGGGTGTGCACCCTCCCTTACTTATACGCATGAACATACGTGTCCGTATGCCTTCTTTTTTCTCTTTTTTTTTTTTTTCAAACTCAGGCCTCTTACCATACCAAATTTCCTTAACAAACTAATGGCAAAGAGTTACCATTAAACGCCCTTTTTCAGTTAAAATTCTCTGACGAGATGACTCCAACACCGTAAATATTGGCTGCTTGTATGAACGGTAACTTCAGGCACTACATATGGCCTTGGTTTCCTCATCCGGCACCACAATATTTCTTCAACTTTCCGGCCGATTTTTGATTCCACCGTGAGTTCACCTTCTCTATTCCAATAACCGGCTCACCGTACATTTCTCGGTACACTGACTCCATTTCGCATACAGTTACCAACTTTAGCAGATTTTGGTAATGGGCAGATGCCTTGTGTCTTCAACTCCAATTTCGTTATGATAACTAACACCAAAGGCTTTTATTTTCAACATTACCACATCTGCTGATTTCAATTATAAATAAATGCTTCGTGTTATCCTTTTCAACTTCAAATCCTTTCATTACGATATCCACTACATTCCGTAACATTATTGCAAGGTCCATTTGCCAATGCTTTCACTACTTCGCCGCAGGACTATTTCTACCGGAATCCAGAGAGGTCAATGTAGTGTTCCTGCAATCTATTGCTCTTCTTCCCTCTGGTTCCAGAAATTTACCATAAAGATCGAGCGATTTTGGCAATAAACCGATGCCTTATATCCCTTTTTTTTTTTTTTTTCTTTCCAATTTTATTGTGATAGCAGGCACCAATGGCCTTATTTCCAACGGCATCGTCCATATCTATAAGTTCTAATCAAAATGAACGCCTCACTACAATGTCCAACATCATACGTTCTGTCCATTATTGTAACATTCCTGCCAAATCCATCTGCAAATGGCCTCTTTACTTCACTGCAAAATTATTTTGCCCGGACCCAGCGAGGTCAACTAGTATTCTTGCGATCAAACAAACGGCTTGAGTTCCTCTTTCAACTCCAACTTTATTATGACAACAAACCCAACGGCTTTTATTTCAATAGCATTACCCAAATCTGCAGGATTCAGTCATAAATGAATGCCTTATATTCCTCCTTTTAAACTCCAATCTCCTTACGTCATGATGTTCAATATCATACGATTTCATCAATATTTCTTTTACATTTTGCAGCATACACCTGCAAAAGCTTTTCTTACTTTGCCACAAGACAATTTTCCAAGATCCAGAGGGGTCCGTATTATTTCGCCGACAATCACTTCACCGACATAACATTTTACCGACAAATACTCACCCGACAAGTTCATTTTACCGACAGTTTGTTTCACCGAAGTTCATTTCACCGACAAGTTTTTTTTCAAAAAGCACCCTAACTTTAGCCCTAATTCTGCCTAATTCTACCCTGACCCTAACGACAATGACCAGAATTACTTTGTCGGTGAAATGAGCTTCGGTGAAATAAACTGTCGGTAAAATGAACGTGTCGGTGAATAATTGTCGGTGAAATGTTATGTCGGTGAAGTGATTGTCGATTAATTGATTGCCACCCGATCCGGAGAGATCAGCATAGTGCTCTTTTCCTCTCCCTGGTCCCAAAAACTATCGCAAAGATCAAATTTTCTGCACTGCACATAATGGCAGATTTTGGTAACAACAAATGCCTTGTGTCTTTCTTTCTCCATAATAAGAGACACCAACAGCTTTTATTTCAACAGCATTACCATATCTGCAGATTTTGAGCACAATGGATGCTTCATGCTCATCTCTTCCAACTCCAACTTCCTTTTACGTCACAATGCCTGACATCCCACATTCAGTCGGAATTTCCCATTTATTTGTGACGTTCTTGCAAATACATCTCTACCGAGGTCCAGAGGTGGTTGAATAGTGACCCTGCGCAATGCATCAACCATTGCATCCCTCCTCCTGGTCGCAGAAAATCATCGTGAAGATCGAAAAAATGTTTTCTCTTGGAAGTTGTCCAATATGATATAGCAGCTTTCGTTTGGTAACACAATGTTGAAAATTCTCTGAAAATTCTCTGAAAAATTCTCTGAAAACTATAAATTTTTCTTCCCTCTTGCTAAGAAACTGGCTTGTTCTTGCGACGTAGCTGGACACAATGTCGAGCAGAAAACTCAGAACAAAGAGATTGATGCAGATCATCAGGTTACTCAAATACCCATTCCGTCTGTGATCTGCCATCACATGTGAGTCCGGTGACTCGCAATAAATATCCGCCTTGTGACTTCGTTATGCAATTTTTAAAAACCAATTTTTCGTTGAAGAATAATAGAAATAAATAAAGGCCTCGTTTGAACGAACATGGATCTTGTCAAAGAATAGGAATTGAAATTTTACATAATTTTTTAAAACAAAATTTCGTCGAAGAATAAATAGAAATAAACAAAGGCTTCGTTTGAACGAACATGGATCTTGTCAAAGAATAGAAATCGAAATTTTACACAATTTTTTAAAAACAAAATTTCGTCAAAAAATAATTAAAAATGAATAAGGCTTCGTTTGAATGAAAATGATCTTGTCAAAGGATAGGAATTGAAATTTTACATAATTTTTTAAAAACAAAATTTTGTCGAAAAATAATTAAAAATGAATAAAGGCTTCGTTTGAATGAAGATGGATCTTGCCAAAGAAAAGGAATTGAAATTTTTTAAAACTAAAATTTCGTCAAAAAATAATTAGAAATAAATAAAGGTTTCGTTTGAACGAAAATGGATTTTGCCAAAGAATAGGAATCGAAATTTTATACAATTTTTAAAAATGAAATTTCGTTGAAAAATAATTAGAAATGAATAAAGGCTTTGTTTGAGCGAAAATGGATCGTGCCAAAGAATAGGAATTAAAAGTTTACGACTTACATATCGATATTTAGTCTTATTGCTGTATTGTAATATATCTTAGTCACCTGATCTTATTAAATTGGTATATCTTATTATTCCCGACTTATTGACTTCGGCCGAATTAATTTCAACCAAATTTTTATCAGTTGTCCCAGAATTTATGAGAACAGCTGCAGTAATGTGTATAATCATGTGAAATTCGATCAGCACGTAATAGTAATTAATGAGCTGCGGCTAGAGGTTGTACCCGAAATAAATTTCAAATTCCGGATAACCCGCCCGTTTACCAGACTATTACCGGGTCACAAACCGGATTGTTTTAAAAAATCCGGGTTAACCGGTTGACCCGGTTGACCCGGTTTGTTTGATTGGCTAATGCAAAATTGAGGTAGCTCTTAAGGGTATGTAATTTTTTTAGAGGTTGCACCCGTTAAAAAATTTAAGCTCCGGGTTACTCACCGTTTACAACATTATAAACTGGGTCATCTTAATAATCCGGTAAACCGTTTTTTTGATTGATTGATGCAAAATCATAAATTCTCTTATATGCATTTTTTTAAAAAACTACGTATAATGATAATGGTAACTGATAAATTTATTAATTTTTATGTCAGGTGCCCCGAGAATCATGATAATAGCTGTAACATAATCAGTTTATTCTCAAACGGCTAGAGGCCGTCGGAAAATAAACTGGGTTTAAATAATAAAATTTAAAATGACCTCACTCCCAACGGACATACGTACTGTACATACGTTTGTACGTCACATTATCATGCTTATGGATAATTAATTCGGGTCACCCGGTTAACGATAGCTATGACCCGGTTGACAGGTGTTAACCGGGTTACCCGGGTAACACTTATACGGGTACAAGCTCTAGCTGCGGCTCTAAGTTATATATCTCAAGCCACAAATTAAGCTGCAACTCTAAGATGCAGCAGCTCCTCAGCTTGGGCCGGCTTGGCTCTATTATGTAGCTGAAGCCAGCTTCAGATGAGCTGTTAACAGCTCTACTAATACATAAACTCAACTACAAGGGGAAGGGAATCCGATTCTTAATATAAACTATAACTAAGACATATTAGTCCTAAATCATCATTGAGACAATGTCTAGGGCGAAATATCTGAGACAAAAGGTCTGAGGAAACTTAGCTAAGGCAGCCTTAAATACCTTTTACTTTACTAAGAGCTACTGCACTATCTTTAATCTCAGGTTTATCTTCTCTTCGGGTTGTAACAATCCGCATTACAATCGTTGTTCCAAATGTTTCCTACAATCATTGTGCCAAATATTTACAACAATGTTTACTCTCTATCTAATATATAGGAATAATTAATCACGGGATAATCTAAATATCTAAGCCTTCATCCGCCACCTAAGAGCCTCACGATATTCTTGTGGCTTCGGGTTATTTGGGCTTTTAGTACCACCAAATCACAGCCAGGGACACAAGTTTAAACTTTAACCCGTGACATTGCATTTACTTTGAATTTCTTATTTTTACTTGTTCAATTACTTATTTTTAGATTATTTTAACTTATTTTTAGATTATTTTAACTATGTGAGTAGCCGTGGTATTTTTTATGTTTATAAAACTAGATGACTGCACGATGTCATTGTGCAAAACTATCTATTGCTGTTTTCGAATCCTATCCATAAATTCTTTATAATACCATAGTTTTAACAATGGTAATACATATGCAGAATTCATAGGATTCACGTTTATACTTGTTAGTGCCCAATTTACTGTATTATGATTAAGGAATTACCAAGTACGGTTTGTGTATTTTATTTTATTATGTATATACATACATATCTGACAATAAAGGCTTCTAAAAAAAATCAAAAAAATATTTCCTCTGGTAAAGGTCACTTCTTTTTATGCCATGAATATGAATTTTAGTTCCTAACTATCATTTATGTGAAACTTAGTGTTTATTATTTTCAGAAGTTTTGGAAGTTTCGCCCAGTTTCGCCCAGTTTCGGAGGTCTCAGAAGTTTCGCCCAGTTTTGTCCAGTTTCAGAGGTTTCGGAGGTTTCGGCTTTGAGACCTTTGGCGAAACTAGGTTTCAGAGGTTTCGCCAGTTTCGCCCAGCTGAAACTTTCGGTTTAGGCCGAAACACTGCACACCACACAATACATTTTATAACGAATTATTTACTTGTAATACATGATAGAAATCACAATAGTTCCAGTACAAACTAATATCTTCAACCAATATTATGCCTGTAAAAATTGCAAGTAAGCTCTGTAATATAAAATTTTTACGATAATTTCAATTCAAACTAAGGACACGCAAAGTTAACTTTTCGTTTTGTATAACCCGCCGACCAAATTTTTCAATTTTTTTTTAAAATTTCAATTGTGCCAATTATTTCGTTTTTGCTATTTAAGTTTTCTCTGTGTCGTCCGATGGTGACCTTAATTTTCCAGAATTACCCGATAGATCCAAAAAAAATCTAAAATTTTCTGATTCTATTTTATGCAAACCAAAAAATTAACTTTGCGTGTCCTTAGATGTGAACATGAGCATATTAATTTACAGTAGATTAAAAAAAATCTGATCTACCAACTGAAATTTTGGAACAACATGTTATACAAAACAAAAAATTAATTTTGCGTGACCTAACTCAACCTTAACTGCATATTATGTGTTGAATTGGAAATTTTTTACAATATAGTTTACGATAATTCCAATACAAACCAATTTACTTTAACTACATATTATATTGTGGTAACCAGAATAACAAGTAAGTCCTGTAATAGAATTTTCACAGTAATATGATATAAAATACAATAATTGAAGTTTTGTACCAGAATTTTTACCACATAATATACTGTGAAAATTGCAATAACAAGTAAGCTCTGTAGCAGAAGTTTTCACAGCAACTAACAATAGAAATCATAATAATTCTGATGCAAGCTACAGTAAAAACCAAATACTATGGTTACCATAATAGCAAGTAAGTTCTGCAACAGAATCTTTGCAGAAAACTCATGATGGAAATTGCGATATTGCAATACAAATTAACTCAGACATAATCACATGCTGTTGTTATAATAGCTAGTAAGTTTTGTAACAATTTTACAGTAACTTGCAATAGAAATACAATAATTCCAATACAAACTAACTCAACCGTATAGAAATCAATATAATTCAAATACCAATCAAATCAATTTTAATTACATTCTGTGGTTACTAGAATAGTGAATTCTGTAATGGAATTTTTTTACAGTAACTCAAGGTAGAAATCACAATAATTTTTATGCAAACTAATTTAATTTTTTATGTATTGTGGTCAGCAGAATAGCAAGTAAGTTCTGTAGCAGAATTTTTTTTTTTTTAAATGTTAAGGTGAGACCATGCTTTTATCTTTATTAAATTTAATAAAAACTTTTTACAATGTTGAAAGAAATTTCATTTTTTTAAATCTAATGCTAAGAATAAAAACTCAGACATATATCTAAGTAAACATAAATACTTATCTGCAGACTAAACCTTGTAACAGAATTTTTTATGGTAACACTTGATAGAAATTATTATAATTTCAATACAACTAACTTAACCTTAGCCAATATATACCACATTAGCAAGTAAGTAATATAACATAATTTTTTACAATAATTTATAATTGAAATTATAATAATTCTAATACAAACTATCTCAATCTTAACCAGAAAATCATGATAATTCACTGTAAATTGACTTAGCTTAACCACATTGATAATTTTAATGCAAGCTAAATAACCTAATTATATAGCGAGTAAGTTTGTAATAGATAATTTCAATGCAAACCAACTCGACCATTTTATACTATATTAGTATAGAATATTTTTACAGTAAACTATAATAGAAATTACAATATAAACTAAATCAACTTTAACAATGTACTATAATATCGTAACAAAATGTTTTACAGTAACGCATTATAGAAATCACAATAATTCTAATGCATAATTTTATTCACATACTGAGTCACTGAAATAGCAATTTTATAAAATAATTCATTATATAAATCAATACAAACTAACTCAACCTTAACCAATGCATGCACTTTATTATCAAGTAAAGTTATAAGACAGAATTTTTACATAGAAATTATAATAATTTTAATTAAAACTATCTCAATTACATATTGTGTGTAACTCAATTGTTAATAAGTTTTGTAATAGAATTTTCTATAGTAACTCACTAATATAATTAAAAAAAACTAAATAAGATAGGTAGCATGAAAGCTCCACTTCTTGCACTAGTTCTAAAGTGAAGTTCTGGAGCAATGTAATGGGCTATATACTAGATATTATTATAATTAATTTCAGATTTCTACAAAGACATGAGTATATATAGCATCAATTTTTACTATAGAACCAATTTTTTTTTTAACATTAGCCTATGATCATACCACTTTTTATTTATGAAAAAAAGTTACATTATCAAATGCTATTACTATTTCTGGCATCCTTGCATTACAAGTAAAATGTAGTTCGTCCGGTTACTCAAGGCGCCTCTGTCCATGACCTGCCAGAGTAGAATTGACCTCCCTATATGCTATAGTTAAACAAATCTAGATATATATATCAACAGCTAAGTTCTACAGCTCATTATGACCACCTCTTTTCTTAAAAACTTATTCCGCCTAGATCCTGGCAGAACAGTTAACTAACTAATATCTGCATAATAAAACTAAAAAAAAACAAATAATATGGAGGGGTATAAAAGGGATGAAGATAAAGAAAAAAATATGGGAGGGTACTACACAATCTAAATTAATGACCAAATATCAAAAGGACAAGATAAAAAAAGCATAAAAAAAGAATATGGTCTGGCATACATATAATAGAAAAAAAGAAAAGAAAAAGAAAGAAAATAGAAAAGACAAATGAATATCCTAGAATATTTTACTAAAAAGAATATTCGAGAATGTTCTCTGATAAAAATTATATAATACTGTGCAAGGAAATGCCTCGCCAGAGTATTATATGTACACAAAAAGAAATAAAAGAACAATCTGGAATTTAACCTCTGCAGATCTGTCTACTCCTAGACGCCATATCTCATTACACGACCATTCCTATTTATTCACCTGCATGCCTTCTTCCTGATTAGGATAGGAACAACAATACAGATCTTTTGGAGGGGGTATGCCAAATCTCTCACTTTTCATCCAAAATTCTGTAAAAAAAACTTCAAGCAAGAATATGATAGCAGGTGTATTGTCGAATAAGTTCTTGTAACCAAAAACCTTAAAGAGCATGTTAAAAAACTCATTTTTTAGTTCACCACCTAGCCAGACTATAGTACCTTCATTGACGAATGATAACTTCTATCAGAATTTCTTGTACCAAGAGAATCCACTGCCAATTATCTTGCACAACCGATACTTCTAGCTTGCATGCGAATATATAAAGAAGTTCACAGAATGGCAAAAGAAGCTTGATCTTTATAAAACCAGTATTAATAGCTGCTTTGTCTTTTACTAAAAATTTTTTGTTTTTCTTTTGTTCAGAAATTTGTACAAGTGATCAACAAGAAGAGTTCCTCATGTATTAATATATTTAGAACCAATTTTGACCATGATATAATGTAATTTAATAATATTAATATATTATATCTTTGATAATTATTTTTAATTCCTTTAAACAACTCAAGTGGCTAGTAATATAGTTACAAAAAAATATTTTTTAATTTTTTAAAAAATACTTTGGGTTGTCAATAAACAGCTTTCAAATTTTTATAAGTTCTAATTATAAAACTTTAAATATATTATTATTATTAAACTTATATTTTTAAAATATTATATTAAGTGACATAAAAAAACACTCAATTTAAAAAAAATAGATATATTAAACTATAAAAAATGTGCTAAAACCAATAGGTATTTTTGGCTTTACAGATATTTTTGCATAGTAAACAATCAGTTGAATAGCAAGTAAGAGTGAATATTAGAGCAAATTGTCAAGAAAATAACCTTTTCAACTTCTGTTTTATAATTAAACAAGTTTGATATTATTTTCTATATATTCGATTATGGATTCAAATTTAAAGTAATTTTAATTGTCATTTTTATAAATAATTTGTCATACAAGAATTTTTAACAAAAAAAAATCTATCAATTATAGCATTATTTAAATGAAGTTTTAGGCAATCTTTTCTATATTGAGCATCCTTAAAATATATCTGGGTATAGCCTTTTGATCTATAACTCTATATAAATAAAATTGGTTTAAAAAAATTATCATATACTAACTAAAATTGAGAAACAGGACAAGAATATATATTTTGGGTACAGGCTGGAAATATTATAGTTTGGCAAGGACCATGGTCCAAACTAGTTTTTTGAACTGGTCTTAGCAGTCCATGGTCTGTGCAATAATTAAATACTAGATGTATAGTAGTTAAATTAAATAGATAAGAGTATGCTTGCTTATTTTATAATAAAATTGAATTAAGCTTTAAAATAGGAATTTTGATTTAGTTATAATTTCATTTCATAATTTTTTTATTAAAATCACAATTCGCAAATTTTTTGTCAATTAGTAATGTAATATTTTGAATTTACAATTTAATGGTTAAGAGATTTATAGAAGTGATCTACAATTGGTGTAAGCTGTATGGTCACTCCTATTTGTACGTAGCTAGTAGTTTCCTACCTTCTAGAGTTGGCAAATGACTTTTAAATGACATAAATGAATTGTGACATTGTCATTTGTCACTTTGTCATTTAAAAGATAGATGACAAATGACAAAAATAGGTTATATTTAAAATGCAAACATCTTGTGATCATTAAGGTTTTATGTCACTTCGGGCAGTTTAGGATTGGTTAAATCCTAAAACACCTGAAGTTTAATATGTTATTTTAAATAACAAAAATAACAAATGACCTATGTCATTTGTCACAAAAATTTTAAATGACATTGTCATTTGCCATCCCTGCTACCTTCTGAATCAAGCCAGCAGTAAATGAAATATATAAATGAAAAAATGTAGGTAAAAAAACAATAAAATCATGTGCCTTTAGTTTGGAGCAAGTGAATAGGTTATTACAGCATTAGGGTGAATGCCCATAGCTGTCCTACAAAAATTTGAAAAGTCTATGGACACATATAGGTCACATGATATTTTGTTTTACAGACACGTACCGAAATAATAATTTTTTTTTGATTTAAAAAAATGATCCATTAAGGCTTTTGTACTAAGTAAATATCCTTTTATCATTCTAATACTGTAAAGCTTGTTCTTCAGGTCTTTCTGGTGCTAACAGTGATGAGATATTATCAGTAGAACTGGAGGTATACCTTTTGAAATTTGGGCAACATTTTAAAGATTATATAAAAACATCGCATAAACTTCATACACTATATTTCCGGTTCTATTAAGTTTTTTTAATATCTTACCACCATTAGAACAGAAAGTCAGGAAAATTAGTTTTCTTAGGTGGTAAAAGAGATTAACCTATTATAAAATCTCAGTCAAATTTTTAAAATCAAAAATAAATAAGAAAAAGATGGCCTGGAAGATTTTTGACTAAGTAACCTCCTTTGTCACTCTAAGTAAACTTATTATCCTGGTCTTTTTGATACTAATTGTAGTGATCTTATAAAATTGACTCAGTAGAACTGGATATATAGTCTCATAAAATTTATGCAATGTTTTTATATAATTTTTAGAGTGTTACCCAAATATAAAAGGTCATATCTCTGGTTCACTGATCAAATTTTAATAATATTATCATCATTAGAACCGGAAAAACCTGGAGAACAGCTTTATTAAAATGACAAATAATGCTATCTTGGTATAAAAGCCTTAACGGATTATTTTTTAAATCAAAAAAATTATTATTTCAGTACATGTCATAAGATGAAATATCACGTGACCTGTACGTGTCTGTAGGCTTTCTAACAAAAATTTTACCCCTCATGTAATTTTGACCAATTGAATTTCAGGATTAGGTCTAATGTAAAATTGAAGCAATAGCTCTAAATTATAATTAGAAAACCACCTTCTGCAGCCTAATTAAAAATGTTCTTTGTGAATTTACTAATAAATGACCCTAACTATATGTTGTTCTTACCCTAGCCCTAACTATAACAAAGTTTATTTTTATGTGCAACTTTTTACTTAGAAAACAAAACACATTTGTTTTGACTATCACATTGCACCTGATTTTAAAATTTGATTGGTCAAAATCATATGAGCATAAAATTTTTTGTAGGAGAGCTACCATTAATTTCGGGTATGAAATGTCATATCTGATATGATCTATAAAAATAGTGAAATCATATACAAGTTACTCTTGTTATAGTAAAGTGATCCATTTTATTAATAAAAATTTTTAAAAAATTTATTATAACAAGAGTTTTATTAGTAAATTCACTATATTGAGAGAATTTTATATAAACTAATTTTGCGCTTTATATCAAGATTTTAATTAGTCTTCGCTGTCTTCACTATATCGAAAGTTCACTATAATCTAATTTTAATATAAGGATTTTGTTAATTATTCTATTTAATAACAAAAATGTATAAAATTTTAAACTAAAATAACTCCTGAACTACTTATGAGATGCATGCAAAATTATATTTGTTAGATTCCTTTTAACATTCTCTTTAAAGTAATAGAGCCCTTTTTTTATTTTTCATATAAGTCAAAGCGAAAACTGATTACTAAAACATAATTAATTTTATAACAATAAAAAAAGAGCTTTATTACCTTAAAAAGAACATTAAGAGGAATCTTACAAAGATATTTTTACTAGTATATCTTCAATAGTTCAAAAGTTATTTCAGTTTAATTTTATATTGATAATTTGTCTGAGGACTCACCTGTTACAGTAAACTTGAATGCATGTCTATGCAATGTTAGTCAGAAATTACTAATAAACTTCGAGAATTGATGGCTCCTATGATGATCTTCAAAAGACTGTTTTCAGTATTACACAGGTGCACTATTTTAGACCCATATTCATATTGCTTGTTTTCGCTTCAGACTTATATCAGGTTCTGATTTCCTAGTGATAATGATCGTAACGAGTAATTGTCTAGCAACCACACCAGGGTCTAGACACTTTTGCAGTAACATGACGTGGCGCATGAGAATTATTCAATCGGAGAACGTAAATTTTGATCATCCCGGATCAGTCCAACATCAAAACAAAACACGTGTACAAGAAGAAAAAAAGAGAAAAGAGTGAAAATACTCGAAAACTAGTGTTTAAATCGGCCTTAAAAACCACATAAAAATGTCCAAAACGTGATTTTACATATATGCAGGGACCTTCTAAGGCTATATACACGAACCCTAACCCTAACCTTAACAATAAAGCCAGAAAGTTAATCCGAAGACGCCACACCACGTGATGGTTACTTTACTACAAAAGTGTCTAGACTCCTGGTGGGGCCATTGTCTAGCAGTCTTGCAGATCATGCAAATCATCGGAAAAATCTTGATTAGTAAAAATTATTATGTGATCTTCATTATGTATTTGTTATGCTCCTAGTAGGTCATACGAATTTCTGTTCAGCTGCTAGTGGAAGTGGCTTTGTCTTATGCTTACCATTTCTGATATAGTGCCTTCCATTCCTTGATTCTTTATTCCATGCCATTGTTATATATATATATATCTTTATTTGTCTTTAATTATCCTATATACTCCTTGACCAGCCTATTAAAAAATTCGAACAAAAAACAAAAAATATATTTATTAGAGATTTGTACTGTTACCTATATAGATTGAATTTATGGCACATTGTGTTTTCTATACAATGGTAATATATTTAGGCAACCTATTTAGACAAGATAATTCAAGTAGTGCTCGTACCCGGATAACTTTTTATCCGAAAGTTTGTAACATTTAACAAAATTTAATAACCAGTTTTATATCCTATTCAAATCAAAGGATAACGGTTATATCCGGATAAGATATTTATATTATTGTTGATTTATATATACAGTATTAATACATAAATCAAATAAAGTAACTCTATATAATAAAATAAAAAAAAATTAGAAAAATAAATAAATAAATAAATAAAAACGAATAAAAATGAATACTATATGCTCGCCTAAATATTAAATGCTAAGTTTTCATACATTAAAAGAAAAATTCTAATATTCATATATATTTAACAATGTAATTAATAATTTTTATATTCCCTGTGTAGAACACATCCACATTTGTTTTTTGGCAACAGCAGGAATCTGGTCGGGTATCATGTCTATAAGATAATTACTAAATTTTTTTTAAACAAAAATTTATCTTTTTCGACATAAAAAACTTGCATCCCCAAGTTATTCCTATTTTGTTTAGGCATGAGAAGTTCTTCTGTTACGCCAATACAAAAAAATAATGACGAAACAATAAAAGAATAATCTTTATATATATTAATGAAAAAAATCAATGTAATTATTAATAAATAATTATTATCAGTAATTTATTACATTGCTGTGCATTTCACAACCAATGAAAATCGAGAAAGAACGCATGTTCATTCAGAATTAAATTCAGAAATGATGTGGACAAAGTAATTATTATCAGTAATTTATTACATGATCTGTATACAAGATGAAAATCGAGAAAGAACACATGTCAATTCAGAAATGATGTGGAACAATAAGTAATTATTATCAGTAATTTATTACATGATCTGCATACAAGATGAAAATCAGAAAGAACACACGTCAATTCAGGATTTACGTAATTCAGAAATGATGTGGACAATAATAGTATTCTGTACTGTGTAAAGTATGTAATAAAAACATAAAGTAAGTACTTACTGTATTCATATATATAATATAATAATTATTATTATTATACTTACAAAAAACTGAAAGCCAGCATAAGTTTAAAGTGTAATTTATTTATATCACCTATAAAATAAATATAATAATAAACGAAATATTAAAATCATGTTCTTATTAAAATACATTAAATTTATGATGTAGACAAGTTTTACACCGAGTGCTAGAGTGATGCTAGTATATAATAATACGCAAATTAAAATTTTTATTCTAATTGTATTTTACCCTATATTATCCTATATTATATCTTAAGTTAACCGGATGCCTCAATAATTTATCTATTTATCAGTTTTATAATTTGGGTATCCGGATAGCAAAACAGTTAACTGGTTATTGTATCCTAGGGTACGACTACTAAATTCAAGTTCTACTGTGCACAGTAGTGGACCTGCGCGACACCACGTACTGTGCAACTATCTTATTATTAGTAAAAAAATCTGTGGGTCGATACTAAGTGGGTCAACCCGGGTCGACCATATTGATCTTTTATAGTATACAATTTTTAAATTACAAAATGTCTATAATCAATTTATTTTAGATTTCGTAATATAAACTGTGACAAATAGATCTAGTTAGATCTAAAACACTACTCTAAGATATGTACATACTTTATCTACTATAACTTCTGGTCATGATTAAAGTTTATACAGTATATATTAAGAACAAAAAAAAAATGCTACAAGCTATACTACATCAAAAAATATATATATATAAAAAAAAAGAGTTAGGATTAGGGATCATTGCTTGAATTCTATCAAGAACAGTATTCAAATAGATTTTTTTAAATTTATCAAGAACAGTACTACCGATCCATCAAGAATAGTATTTTTTCAAATAATCGGTTCATAAAAAATTTTAAGATATTAGTACTACAGGTAATGATCACTTTTGGTGTAAGTTAGAAATCTCCTTATCATTATTATTATTATGATGGACAAGTCCAACAAATTCAAATAGTTCATTAGGCCAGACCAAATAGATTATGTGTTTACATTACCCTCTCTCCCCTCCAGGAGGGTAAGAGTAGTTCACATAGTAAAATTTTTTAAAAAAAAATTCCGAATTGTTCCATGACTATATAAAAATTTTCTGAAATGTCCCATAGCCCTATGTATATTTATCAAATTTTTTTTTTTTACTATGAGGGAGGGGGTAAAACATATAATCAACTTGGTCTGACCTTATCATGCCAATAAACACAGCGATTATAAACCAATTAGGGAGGCAAAATCCAACAAAAAAAGTTATATATTTGTTTAGCTCCAAATAGTTTGTAGATATCAGATAATCAAACGGCAAATGGAATTTGGGAAATCAACATTTATGATTTTACAAGCATTGCTCTATCATGTTATAGGTAATAGCAAGTGGATCTTCAGAATCGGGATTTTATTCTATATAGAATGGTATGACAATCAAAATTAGCAATTAAGCGACGTTTACATACTGTAAGTACGTATGAGAAAATAAGTTTCAGGTACCGCACTTTGAAAGTTAGACTAACAATTTTATGTGATACAAAATACAGGAGCAAGTATTAAATCAGATGCGAAGATGTAACATTGGGGTGCGATATACTTTGTAAATTAAAACCATATATAGTATCATATAAAAATTTAATATAAAAGATTTACATGTAACCTAGTTGATTGCTAATTGACCAATACGTATATATCGATATGAATTATTGTGATTTAACCCTCTTCAATCTTTTTCGGTGATCTGCCTCAGATCGTTGCCTTTTTTGTGCGATCTGCTTCTGATTGTTACCCTGATTTATCATGTACTGGTTGGATTATTGGTTTAGTGGCCTACTCGTGACCCACCACATTGCCTTTTAAGATAAAAAGGAAAAGATCTTTGTAAAACAAGTATCTGATCTATCCGATCGGTGCGATCTGATAGATATATCCGCGCATGTGCCCCCAAAAAAATTTTATGGAGTACGGGTTGTATTTATACTTTTTATTATGATAGGGCTGTTCGAATCGTGTATGTGATGATTTTACGAATTTGTTTTTAGTTTAAAAATTTTTAACGTTGGTTTTAGAATGAGAAATGAAGCGTGAGATTATTTGATGTTTGATGGTGTACTGTTGATTTTGTTTGAGAGGTTTGAATATTTCGCACAAGACGAAAAAACAAGTGAATGGACACGTGAGTATGGAATATGTTGGGCTGGATGTGTCTGGATTACTTTAATGATGCGTTTGCGATTAAAGACTATTATAGTATCAGTAACGCAGATTATGCAGTGTGAAGATCATGTAATTAAATACATAATTATGCTTTTGATTGTTAAAGTATAATTAATTTTTAATTTACTGATCGGTATGATGATAATCATCGCTTGATGATCGATTATTATTGTGATTACGATTGCGATTTACCGTTTATAATAAGATATATCGTTAATATATTATAAATGATGTATTGATACAAAAACGAAGCAAGGTTTAAAATGGTAAACAAGACGATCATGATCGTGATCGCGATTAGTTAGTGATAGATCATTACTATCAATTGGATACGCCGATTTTTACAAGTCAACAATAAAGTTTTTGTGTAAATTTTTAATTAATTAGTTAAAATACGGTAAAAATGACTTTACTGTACTTATTGTTATGCATCGGCTTCCGTGGTTCATGTTACTTATTTATTACTTTATCTTCGATTGGTCCTTAATAGATAATATATTTAGACGAGAAAATAAATTTTTAATCGTTGTGATTAAATAATAAATACCGTATTTTCGCGAAATAACGCGAAGGGTGAATTTAATAATTTTTGCCTAAATTGAGCTTAATTTGGGACATTATTCGAAATAACACCCATGCCCATTATTTTGCGAAAATACGGTATATTTGGTAGGTAATTGTTATAAATATATTGTGAGTTGAATTGGTATATATATGACCGTAATATTCACCATATTCGTTGTGAATTTCGTAATTTTTTTAAATTCTTTTAAATAAAATGCCTTCGCATACCACTTTAATTGTTATTATTGTAACAAAAGAAAATACTAATTCGTTAGCACATGGTTTTGCTAAATATCAATTAGCTGATAATGATTTTAAGATCATACGTTGGAAATATTTTTATCCTTTTAAGTTGAATTTTCAATTGGTGATATCGTAATGTTTGCTAGTAAATTTGTAATCAAAAATTTAGAGCAGCACGTTACTGTTTCTTGTGCTAATGTTATTGCGGTCGGAGACTCTAATCACGAGTTTGAAGCTAACGAAATACCGATTAGTGTTCCGCATTGTATGTTTCATGTTATTGTTAGCCGTGAACCGAAAGAATGTGGAGAATCCACATATTTTGAAGCTTACCAAACTAGAATTTCATATGATCATGCTTATTTTATAATGGCCTCAGCATCAACTGCAATAATTAAAATAAAAATATGTTAATTTTCAAAAAAGATCTATAATATTATACTTAGTACGTTCCTGGTTTTAGCGCAACTGCGTCGCGCAGCTTCCCCAACATTATCGGGTATTCTTAAAACAAAATCTTTTTAATATTATCAATATAAAACCAGATTTTGTAATTTTAGACTTGTTATTTATTATTTACTATACTCAGCTTTACTTGGGGCAATACATAAATAAATTTCTAGGGTTGAATATAATCAAGATATCGATAGAGATGATTAAATTAAAAAATATATATTTAAATATTTAAATTAATTTATTTGTGTTTTTAGTTATATATATTTATATGTTGAGATTTTTTTCTAAGTAATATTATGGGTTTTTTTTCTTAACATACGTATAATTATATATTATATAAATCTTAAAATTCCGAACCTCTTGGTAATAATTTTTAATTCATGCTCAAAACTATTTTTATTATTTTATTACACTATAAATACTATGTACTATACGTATGTACTGTACATACTGTACACGAAAAAAATTGAGCTATCATATAAATGGCACATCTTTGGTTGTATATATTGTAACTATTAAGGTAGAAGAGCGTATTCGAACTGATTTAACTCTAATAGTTACTAGGAGATAAGTTTCTGATTTATTCGAATAAAAGTCTCTTCCGCACTACACTTCCTTTATTTTTCTTTAAATAATATCAAAGAGACTTCTCTACTTGTTATCCTTTGTATTGTATTGTATTGGGTTCTATCGTATTGGATTCTCTTTCTTTATTGAAGTCAAATTCATTCGTTTAAATACATTTGAATTTAATATACAACATGTTAATGTGTTGTTTGGCACATTAACGTATTGTTTAACACCTAAGTGATAGTACGACTAAGCATAGTACGTTGACGTGCTATTAAGAATGATTATAATCCGCACCCCTTAACACTCAAATGTGCTAACACGTTAACGTGTTGTGAAGATTTTACAAGTGACGATTATATGTCAATCGTGAGGTTTACATTGATTCTGACTAATATTTAACGAATTATACAAAAAAATAAATGAAAGTTATCTATACTAAATAAAGAGAAGAGCTATTTACAAATTAAGTAAACTAATCGGAAAATTCGAATCTTCAAATGTCACACAAATTCGACAGCATAATTCGCGTGATCTAGTGATCGAATCTGCATCATTTTAAATCATGCGTATAACGATCACTGATCAAATTTTAAGTTTACTGATCCCCCGAATTTTCTATTAGTCGATTGCAAATTTTATCTTCATTTAATGAAATAAATCACTAATCAGATACTTAAAATTTAAGTAAAAACTATCAATTTGAATAATCTATTTATAATCATTATTTCTGTAAAAAAAAAGTATCGATTTGAATAAACTATTAGTAATCGTTATTCATGTAAAAATTAAATATCTATTTAAATATTTTTTTTAAATTATTAAAACCAGTACTTTAACTATTCACTATCGAATAAAAAAAAAACACTTTTTCGATAGTTTACTGGAATCGTTTCATCATAGATTGAAATAACTGTATATGAGAATACAGCCAAATAAAACTAAAATTATATCTCTATTATTTTTTTATTTATTTGTTTTTTTTTTCTTTACTACTCATTTCTTTTCTAGCTTTTTTTTCCAAAATTATTTTTTATTTTTTTTTTAATTCGTTTTGATCTGTTTTTAAAAAAATCGTTCATCCAAGAAAGGAACTTCGTACAACATACAAATTTAACAGCATAAATTCTCGTGATCAAGTAATCAGATCTGCATCATTTTAAAGCATGTATACAGCGATCACTGCTCAAATTTTAATTTACTAATTCCCTTAGTTTTCTATTGATCGAATGCAAATTTTATCTCTTGTAAATCACCATTTAGATACTTTAAATTTATGTAAAATGGTATCAATTCGAATAATTTATTTATAATTATTATTACTGAAAAAATATCGATACGAATAAACTATTAGTAATTGTTATGTATGTAAAACTTAAATAGTTATTTAAATACTTTCTTCTTACTCATTAAAACTAATACTCTAGCTATTCACTATCAAATAGAAAAAAAAACATTAAATCATAGTAAAATTGGAAATTTTTGCCCACACAATTAATATAAGTGAAGATGATTAACAATAAACTCCACGCTTTATTAATCACTGCAAGTCACACGTAATATATAATAATAATTTATTATAATCTCTTATTTTTTATAAAAATAATTCTTAATTATTTATTATAAATAAATTATTATAAGTTTAATATAAATAGAAAAAATACGTTATTGTAAATATTACTCTAAATAACCTCTAAATAACCTTTTATATCTTTTTAAATGTAAACATGTTAATTACATAAATAACGCTATTTAAACCACCAACAAAAAATCATTCACGAGAAATCCGAGCTACTAAAAAAACCTCAAGACCCGAAGTTACTACAATAATTTTTACTAGCCACCATGATCTTTGATACCTAAATTATCTCCTACCTTAATTTGATCGATCATCGATCATCCTTAAACTTATTAACCTTACCCCCGTAGCATTTATTAAGCCGAAACAAACTAATTTCTATGTTATACATTAAAACCCAAAAGTCAACCCGTACCTCATAATCAAAAAAAATTTAGAAAATCTACTTAATTACAAAATAATTTACTAGCAAATATTTACAAAAAAATCCAAATAACTTCGTACTTGTTTAATTAACGAAAACAAACTTCAAGATAAAAAAAAAATTTTTTAGACTCAGGTTATTTTCAAACAGACTATTCTAAACCCAAAATCAACGCACTAAAAATACATCTTCTTACACAATAGAATTATGTTTTAACTTTTAAAACGATAATCAGCAATAAATAATAAGTACAAAATCTCGTTCATCTCTAAATATATAATATATCAACACATTAAAATAGATTCATTTATTTCGAGCTCCCTTTAAGCAACTCAAGAGCCTAGTTATTAAAGTAATAAAATATATTAATATTAATTATACGGCATTTTCTATTTGTTGGATTTTGCATTTACCAACTGTTATCCGGCGAGTTACACACGTTATCCGAAATATTTTAAATCCGTTCCGGATTTAAAATATATCTGGACAACGTGTGTAACTCACGTGCATAAAATTTAAAATCTCGGTATGCAAAACCAACAAATATAAATGCCGTATAATCCAGTTATTCAAGCACGAAGTACTCATAATTACGGTACAATAGTGTTCTAATACTAGTAAAGCGCTATCGCGCTTTACTAGTATTAGAACATTATTGTACCTTACCGTTATTAACCATCTGGTCGAATTTTAAGCACCTTCGGTGCTTAAAATCGACCAATCAAATAGCATACAGCAAATAGCTCAGTTATTCGGCATTTCGTGCCGAATAACTATTAATTATTGTGATAAATAACAAATAATATATTTAAAAGTAAAGTTATTTTAAGATTAACATAATAAATTATTAAAAAGATTTGCGGCAGTATTAGGTCCAAATAGTGATGTTTGAGTTTCTTGAAGAGGAGCTTTCTTCCGATTCACCCTTATCGCCTTTAATCCTTCTAATAAATTTTCTTTTCCAATTTTACCGTAAGACAATTGAAGTTTAGGCTGCTTAACCGATAGTGCCATGTTTAATGTGTTTTTAGATCTAGCTTGTTAAATAGACCCTCCACTTGCTGTTGATGAACAATTATAAAGCAGATTCGGGTTTTAATGAAATTATATAATTCAGGAAAATTATATATTGGCAAATTATCATCCAAACAGAATTTTTCAAATTCTTTAAAAAAATTGCTATTTCCAATAATAATTCACGTAGTCCGAAAGTATTGGTTATTCCATTTCTTATAAGTCTTTAATTCTTCTGCAAATCGTAACATCAAATCATTTGGTGGTGTAATCCAAGGTTTCTCTAAGACTGTATGTATGGTAAAGACTAGAAGCAAATGACCTGGCATTGTTACTTCCAAGATGACAAACAACCAAAGGTAGATGAAGATGGTAATAGCCATTTTTCAAAATATTTTAAAGCTTTGACAACTCCATTTTCCAAATCATTAAAAAAACTTCTGAATTTTTCGCTAGTTAAATTATCTAATGCTTCTAATAACTCGTCGGAAAAAATTTTTTAACAAGTTTTTCAAGAAGCTTATTCCACTCATTGCATCTTGTGTGTCCGCTGACCAGGAGGCAAAACATTTAATTGATTATTCTGATAATTTTATCATGTTCAACTAAGAATTGCAACACTGGTTCATAAAAATGTTCAGCAATATTAACTAAACATTTAACTTGAATACTCAACTTTGAATCAAGAAGCCATAAGCGAAAAGGTACCAATCATTTAGATATGATTTTGGCGTTTTGTGCTTTTCTATTTCAGTAATGAACCATTGAATAAATTCAATATGCACTGAACGTCGATTAAGGTATTACTTAGCTGCTTTTAACTCATAACCCAAACATGATCTAAACGGAAATTAGTATTGATTATAGTGATATCTTAGTAACCCGTCATACAAGTCCTTGATTGTTTTGAATTAATATTCAATGATTTGTCTTTATCACTGGAATCATATCCATCATGTAATTTCTATACAAGGTAAAGCAGATTATAAAGATGTGGCTTTTTTGAAAATCCTGCAGTGTTTTGAGAGTAAGCCAAAGCCTTCTTGTTCAAAATGGTTCATAATAATTTGAATAATGTGGAGGCCGTAAAGAGTTTCCATTAATGTTTTTTTATTAAAAAGGACTATAGCTCCTTTTTATTTCCAGACATATATGAGGTATTGTCCGTTACCCAAAGTTTACATTTCTTAAAGTCTAATCCATTTTTTTAATAGCATAACTACAATATCTGATTTGACTTCAGCGTTACATTTTATAGCTTCTGTAATTGGGCGACCATTGCAATAGGCAATTGATTTTTATTACTCCAGAATTGGTAACAGAGTACTACATTTTTGGTTTGCTCCGCATCGTTTCATCTAGCATTACTTCAAATACAGGTACATTCATTACTTGAGCAATTTGTCTACTAAAATGCAACTCTGAAATGTCTTGGTGCCAAGTACGCAAAGTAAACACAGATAAAAAATTTTGAGGGGGTTCTCCCATCAAAAATTCATAAATTAATCGCATGCATTCAGCAGTAGAACGTAATGATGCTTGGCCTATTTGTAAAAAGTTTGTTGTGAGCCAGATTGTATTTGAAGAATAAGAATTATTATTTGGTTTAAAAATCAATTTAACTTTGTCATGAAATTCTTCATTAGTAATTTAATTTGAGCGATGAATTAAAGAACGGATTTCAGCGATATGATTCAATTTTTGACCCTGGAGGTGTTGAGCTTTTGCTCCAAGTGATTGAGTTCGTCTACAAGAGCTGTATTCTTTTGATGAAGCTTTTTATTTTTTTTCTAATAATGCATTTGATTCCTTTAAGGATATATGACTATAGTGATTTGACTCGAGTGGGTGTCATTCAGGTCACCCGCGGGTGGGTGGGTGACCCGTAGGTCAACCCACAGGTTATCCGCGGGCAGAGACCCATAAAAATTTGTATATAAATTATATAAATTAATACAAATTAATACAAATTTATATTGATTATGCAAATTAAACCAAATTTCTACGAGTAAACTTCACGAGATATTCTATAAATTTGATTGGCTACTGGTGTCAGATAGTATGCAGAATTAAGATACTGAAAATTTCTCAAAGAGAAAATGAAGGAACATAAAAATACTAGAAAGGTCAAACCAAAATTTTGGATAAATTTTTGAGGATTTCTGAAAAAATCACAAATTAATACAAATTTAATTTATTATTGCAAATTAATACAAATTTTTGCAGTAACGCAAATAAAGATTTTGTATAACACAAAAAATTTTTATGGGTCTTTGCCTGCGGGTTTGACCCACCCATTCTAACCCAAGCTGTTACAACTTGAACTGGGTCACCCACCCACCCATGGTGATCTGGGTTACACCCACCTGGGTCAAATCACTAGTCATATTAACCACCTGTGAATTTTTTTTAAATGATTAGTTTGGTAGTTAAATTATCGAAATTGGCCTAGTAGATCAAAAGTTATTAACAATTAAAAATTAATTTTTAATTGTTAATAACTTTTGATCTACTAAGCCAATTTCAATGATTCAACTGTCAAAATGATCATCTCAATGAGAGGATTCTAGTAAGCCAAAATAATTAAAATCTAATTACTGGATTCTAAGGTCAGAATAGATTTGTATTACTTAGAAGTTTTATAATTTATTAAAGAGTTGTAAACTATTTATTAACACAAATTTATTCTGATCTCTAGATTATGTGATTGGATTTTTATAATTTTGGGCTTGCTAAAATCCTCTTATTGATTGGTAGTTAAATTATCAAAATTGGCCCAGTAGATCAAAAGTTATTAACAATTAAAAATTAATTTCAATTGTTAATAACTTTTGATCTACTGGCCAATTTCAATGATTCAACTACCAAAATAATCAGCTTAATGAGAGGATTCTAGCAAGCTAAAATCAAAAAGATCCAATCACAAGATCCAGAGATTAGAATAAATTTGTGTTTCTATAAATGGTTTATAATTTTTTAATAAATTATAAAACTTTTATAGTAATACAAATCTATTCCGATCTTAGCAGTATCTGAAATTCAATTTTTAAACTAGTTGCGGGCTGCAACTAAATAAAAAAAATAGTTGCAGATTATAAGAACTTAAAAAAATATAGTTGCATGTATAAGCATTTAATCAAAATTTATAAGTAAAATTTGCAAATTTATGTGTAGAATTTGCACATGCACTTTAGGTTTTGGTTGCAGAAATTTAAAATTTATTGCAGTCTGCAGACTCCACAATCAAATTTCAGTCACTCGATCTTAGGACCAAGTAATTAGATTTTAATGATTTTGAACTTGCTAGAATCCTCTTATTGAGGTAATCATTTTGGTAGTTAAATCATTGAAATTAGCCCAGTAGATCAAAAGTTATTAACAATTGAAAATTAATTTTTAATTGTTAATAACTTTGATCTACTGAGTCAACTTTTATAATTTAACTACCAAAATTATCAGCTCAATGAGAGGATTCTAGAAGCCCAAAATAATAAAAATCCAATCACAGGATTTAGAAATCAGAATAAATTTGTATTACTATAAATGGAGGTCGACTAAAGCGGAGTTAATTCAATATATGATCTACACACTGCATAAGTTACATTATTGATACCTATATAACCTTCTAACAATAATTGCATCAAAAAGGTAACCCTAACCCTAACCAAATTTTACTCTGCTTTAGCTGACCTCTATAAATGGTTTATAATTTTTTAATAAATTATAAAACTTCTATAGTAACACAAATCTATTCTAATCTTAGGATCCAGTGATTATATTTTAATAAATTTGCTTCTAGAATTCTCTCTTTGAGAGATCATTTTGGTAGTTAAATCATCAAATTGGCCCAGTAGATCAAAAGTTATTTACTAATTAACTTTTTAATAAATATAAAATCTAATTGGCTGATTGGGGTATCAGGTGAGGGGAGCTGAAAAATCTTTATTATAGCTTCCCAGCATAAAAATTTTAATTATATTTTTTGCGAATCAACACATTTAATAAATTAATAATAATACAAAGCATTGTTTGGTAGGATAACGAATACAATAATTATACAATTAAAATAAAAATTACATAAATTTGTTATTATAAATATATTGAGTTTTGAATTCTGTTATTTGCCAAACAATAATATACTATATTTTGCAAAATATCATGCAGGGGTATTATTTCAAATTTTGGCTGGGATTAAGCTTAATTCAAGCCAAATTTTGAAATTATATATCTGCATATTATTCTGCAAAAATGTGGTATATCAATAAAAAGACTATGGCTATAGAATATTTAAGTTATATGATAAATAATGATTATACCAGTATAATCACATTTCTTGTATAACATGAAATGTGTAAGGGATAGTTTCTGTTCAACTTTTTTGATGTTCGCTATGCTGATTTTTGAAGAATCCTTTTTTAGTATGGGTAATGGTTTTCGTTTTTCTAATTCAGGCAAGTGTTATGGTGATTTTGACGACACGAAATGATGACACGTGCAATGTAAATGATAGTGTGGGAATATGCTCGTGATTGTGTATAAATATGTTGTAATCGGTGAATACTTTCAAAAATGACATTTATATGTTGTAACTTGACTATGACTAATAATATGAGATACTATTTTTTTGAAATTATGCCTGCTAATTAATGCATGCGTGATCTGATTTTGAAAAATCTTATAATGTGTAGTAATAAAATATTTACAATATGAAACTATTTGAGTCCTTGTATTTCTAATAAGGGAGTTATGTGACCGATGTTTGATTGTTTTCGATTGTTATTAGCTATTTGATACCGATAAAATTTTTTGGAAAAAAAAGGAACGATTGTATTATTTTGCGTACATACTTTACTTTGTTTTTTCTGAACATGATTTTTCGTCTTTCATTCACATAAAATGGTTTCGCTAACAACTTGTTTCATCCATTTTCAATCAATAACCTACGATTGCTTCAAAGACACACGCTCATTTGACAAGCTTATTATAAATTTATAGATAAGTACTTACCGTATATGTAATATATTTACTAATGCAAATTGACGTCACTGATTATTAATTTTGAAACTCATCATTATGATATAACTGGCGTTAACAATATTAATTAAAATTTTATGATGTAAATCTACGCTACTGATCGAATTTTTATATTTTAAAAAATTTGAAATTTTGTTGTTTCATTTTCTCTATTGTTTTTTTCTGAATATAATTTCGTCTTTCATTCAAATAAATGGTTTCATTTAACAACTAGATTCATCCGGTGTTATACTAAAAAAATTAAAATTTTTCTTTTCCGATAGCCCTATCGGTATCCCGTGACCAAATTATGTCGATCACTCTGAACTCTTGAACCGTAAACCCCGATCATCGATTTGATCGATAACCGATTGATATACGAATATTCTTTTCTATTTCTTTATTTGTTAATATATACATATCTCTTTTATTTCCTATTTTGTTATACGTATACATATCATTTCTTATTACTTTATTGGGATATCATACTAAGTATTGGATCGAAGTCTATTATAGATATGATAATCGATCAGAAAATGGATCGACTGTCATCATCTGGCCTCCGATTATACCAACGCGCTTGAATAAGAAGTCTTCTGTACGTGTCTCATGGCGACATTTGATTATTTAGCATATCTCGGATGCCCCGAGGCATTCAAATATTTTCAGAAATCTGCCGATATGTCTCGGAATTTCATTTTCGCGGATGGAACTTTTAAATAAGGCAAAGACGTGGTTGAAACTAATGTGATTAATAAAGGGATTGGTGTTGAAAAGAATCGAATGATTCTAAAAATAAGTTGATGCGGATAAAAGTTTTCTTGAATAGACTACTGTAATTAATTTATGTATCTAGAAACATGTATTTAAAGGCTCGAATTCTGCCTTCAATAAAGACTTCAGACTTCGATCTGATCCTTTGTTTAATAATAAACCATGACCCTATATAAGTTAGTAGGCATTTCAAAACTGAAGGCAACTTATATACACTTTTATTATCAAATTCTCATCTCTGCTATTAACGTTACGCTGCTGTATTGTTTAATTGTTTTATTAGTTATTTTATTTATTGTTAGATTATTTTTACACTGCTGCCGATACACATATCGATATACTGATTTTTGATTGTTTCATTGATAATACATTTAAGACTATAGATAGATTTATTTAACTGCTGTATTATTTAATTGTTTCTGCTGATTAACGATTGATATCGTTAGATAACCCTTTGTTTAATTATATACCGATTCATCCCTTTTTAACCCTTACACCCGATTCAACTCCTTTTACGCCAAAGTACCCTAACTCCTTCATAATTCTCTCTCCAGATTTCTCTGCTGATTAACTCGTAAATATCGTTCACTATCCCGATAGCTCTACCGGCGGGTCTGATATCTCCCAACCGGATAGTAACACCGGTTTCAATCAATAACCTACGAGTACTTCTAAGACACCATATTTTGCAAATGCTTACTTCACTGACAAGCTTATTATACAGAAGATAAATTTATAGATAAGTTCGGTTCGTGAACTATATATTTTGCTGACAGCTCTTTTTAAAGTAATTCTAGTCAATATAGTAATTAAGAATAAGGCCAATTATATTTGGACTTATTCGTAAAAAATATCAAAATTTATAGGTTTTGTGTGTTGAAAGATTAGGCTACCGAAGTTGATTTTTCGTTTTGCATTACATGGAATCTGAAAACATAGTTTTATCGGCCAGTTGTCAGTTTTTTTAAAAAAAAAATAAGCATTAATAATGTTTATTTATGATATAAATGAATGTATCTCAAAAAAATTGATATTGATTATTATAAATTAGTAGGCATTTAAAATCAGAAAATAGATGGAGAAATATCGAAACAATTTTGGAATTGTTTACATTGATACCAGATTACGATGAATCAGTAACCCCACAAGACAATACGTCATATAACCTACAATGGCTTAGTTGAAAAAGGCATTTAGATTTAGTGAGTTGATGATTAGGACGTTGGTATAACTTCTACCATATAAAAAGTGATGTTAAATGACCTGGTCATTTGAAAAATTTTTAAATAACCTCAAATGACTTTGGAATGACCGGTCATTATAGGTCATTTGAATTTTGGGTCATTTGCAAATAACTCGTGACCAAATGACCATGGTCATTTGCAAATGACCGGGATCATTTGAAGGTCATTTGGGTTATTAGTAGTGATTTGGTAGTCAAAGTTCGTGTAAACCTGATGATTGACATATAATCGCCCAACGTGTTAGTACGATACGTATTAAAGGGTAAGAATTATAATATTCTAGATAGCACGTCAACGTGGCATCTACTTATTTCATAATACAAACTCCTGGAGAGGAAATAGCCAATCGGAGAGTGCAAAGTTTGACTATTCCAGATCAGCCTGACGAAAAATCTGAACATGCGCAAAAGAAGAAAAAAGCGAAAACTAATATTTAAATCGATCTTGGTGCAAATGACGGAAATGAAATCTTATATATTGTAAGCATCATTCTAACCCTATAGTCTCTAATCTTAAGAACTAACCCTAAATTTTTATCTTACGCACTTAGTTTATTTACAAACTCAGATCCTTTTTTGGTTTGTATTACCCATGCAAATAAGTAAAATGCGTCAACATGTTGGGCTTAGTAGTGTTAGAAAGCTCGTTAATGTGCTAGATAACATGTTAACATATCATATATTAAATTCAAATGTATATAAAGAATGAATTTGACTTTAAACGGGAAATTTTTACTAATTTAATTTTAATTAAAATCTTTTTTTGCAACAAATTTGTACAATACCTACATACTTTTGATACGTATCATAAAACCTCATTATGTATGAGACCTTCCATGTAAGTATCGCAACTATAAACTAGTTAGACTGACTAAAATCAACTAAACTACTCTAACAATTTTAAGGCTTCGATTGAGGCGTGGATAGACTTGGTCCGAGTGATTCGGGTCGAATAGAGCTCTAGATTATGTCACGAGGCTCTAACATGAGGTCATAGGATTAAAATCGATGCTTAGGATTCTTAACGTATGTGATCACGAAGTTTCTGAAATCAATCACGGTAATTTAGCACAGGACAACCTGGCTTTTGTTTAAAGGTAAATATTGCATTCGAGAACTAGAGTAAATGGACTTAAAAGATTATAAATTGATCAAATCTTAGCGTGAGTATTAAATATTTAATATTTTGAACTATTGTTGACTTCGAATTTTAAAATTTAATCAAGTTTTAATTAATTGTATCTCCACTAATAAAATTCAAATGACCCAATAGGTCATTTCATTCTTTAAATAACCCAATGACCGGTCATTGGTTATTTGAGTCATTTGGGTCATTTCAGGTGATTTAACATCACAGACTTAAAAGTACTCTCGTTATGTATGCAAATACACTAATGCTTATACGTAAAACTGCAGCCTGGAATCTGACACTTTGGACCAAAACTGGACAATAATTTCTACTCGGGTCCAATACCTACCTAATCAATTCAATCCAAAAAATCTTCCTAATGTTAAAAGAACAAATACACGCGAAAAAAATACCCACCAAAAAAATATACAATACTGATCATGCTGGTCCTGCACAGCATCGCAAGCTGCGCAGCTATCTTATATAATAAAGGTTGTGATTAATGATGCCTGACGAAATTATTTTTGCGATGACAAATGGCGACATCATGGTTTCATCATAACGAAACCTTGATAATTGATGAAACCCCCGACAATTGACGAAACCTATAACGAATTGACGAAACCTATAACAAATTGATGAAATCTATGACATATTGATGAAACCTATGACGTATTGATGAAACCTATGACGAATTAACGAACCTATGACATATTGACGAAACCTTGCTGAAGTCTCTAACGATTGATAAGACATTGACAACCAATTCAGCCAATAATTAAACAACAAGCTTCTATATTAATCTTTAAATATACTAAACCTTAAATTGTTTCAAAAAATGATATTTCATTATAAGGTTTCATTGGCTTTTTCTTTTTTCTTCTTTCGCACCTTCAAATATATGTCAAGTTGATCCGGAATGCCAGTAGTCATTTATGTCGTGTTGATCTAGAATACTGGTTGAGAATACCAGTAATCGGGTTAATCTGGAATAGTCAAAATTTGTGCACGCATTTATTTTTGCCAATTTCAGATCAACTCGACATAGATTCTGAATGCGTAAAAAAGAAAATTAAATTTTGTAAATAAACAAAGCGCGTAAAGATAGAAGTTTATGGCAAGAGTGTTAGTGTTAGAGACTATAATGATATATTGGTGCTCATTATTTGTAAATTTCATTTCTATCATTTTTAATTAGTGTACCAAGTTTGATCTAAATATTGGTTTTCAAGTATTTTCACATTTCTCCCTTTGTAAATAAGTAAAATCATAATAATAATAATGCACTAGTTATCTTAGCAATCTATATTGATTCTTTATTGCTGTTATTAATATGCATTATCGCTTAAAACATCATTTTTTTAGCTCTTATCATTATCGTTATTAAAACACTTTTTAACTTTTTATAAACGCGCTATTTTATATGAAATATAACTCTTCAGGTTTTTTCATTGATTTTATCAATTCGTAATAGGTTTCATCAATTTGTTATAGGTTTCGTCAATTCATCATAGGTTTCGTCATTTCAGCATAGGTTTCATCATTTTGGCATAGGTTTTGTCATTTTGTCATAGGTTTCGTCAATTCGTCTTAGGTTTTATCAATCGTCAGAGGTTTCGTCAATCGTCAATTCATCAATCAGAAATTATCTAACAAATGGTTTTGTCATTCGTCAATGACGTATATTTTGTCATTCGTCAGGCATCATTAGTTGTGACTAGTACTATATTTTTCCAAAAATAAGCACCCTTTTTTTGCACATAATGCTGGCCAAGGCTGTCATAATTCAGGCCAAAATTGATTTAATATAGGCCAGGGGTGCTTATTTTCAGGTAGTGCTTATTTTCAGAGAAATAGATACCTTTTTTGGTAATCTATATATACAAATTTATTTATAGGTAGTGTCCAATTTTTTTGCAAATCATGTAAAGCCGATGACTTTACTAGACTACTAATCGGAGTTATATATCAGGTAATTTCATGATGTACCTAGCTTTAGCCTACCCCTTTTTTGGCTTACAAATAAGTAAATGATATTTAAGCCACCTTAATTCATATGCTCAAATCTTTTCATTGGTATGTTTATATTTATTAATGCTTATAGAATAAATCCTGTTTTAAGTGTAATAAACATCAAAAACGTAACTTTTAATAGTGCTTAGTACACAATACTTATCTAATATATAGTATAAGATTTTTAGCCTCAACATTTTTTATGTGTACCAATAGGTTTAATATTGATCATGCCATATATACAAGTGATATTAGTAATAAAAAATTAGCAAAAACAAAGTTTTTGCTTGTGCATATATGGATCATAGTATTTTTACTAAATAATCTTGTGATCATAATATAGTGTTTGAGTATTTATATATTTGTATAATTCCCATTATCAGTCACATTTTATATCATGTTACTTAATCACAGGTCTCAAAAATGTTTCATTTTTTTTACTAAAACCAGTAAATTAAAAATCTGGTATTAGCTTTAATTTTAGCTGGTCAGTTAAAAGGGCTTCCAGAAATTAGCAAATTTTTTTTTACTATGAGCCCACCTCACCTCTACCCTACTTACCCTCACCAGGACCAAGAAATCTTTATTATAGGTTCCTGCTACTACAATATTCGAACACTATTATAAATTTAGAAAATATTACTGACTTTAAATAGATTCGAATAATCATAAGTCTAGTACTTAGTAGATAGTCAAGGTTAAAGTAATTTGTATTGTAAGTTACTGTAAAAAGTTTTTTACAAAACTGCTATTTCAGTAATATGCATTATAAAATATAGTTTGTATTAATTTGCATTAGAATTATCATTAATTCTATTATAAGTTTATATAAAAAATTTGTTACAAAACTTACTATTTAATAACACAGTATATGATTAAGGCTGAGTCAGAATCATCAAGATTTCTGGCATAAGTTACTGTAAAAATTCTATTATTGAACTTGTTTGCAATTCTGGTGCCACATTATGTAAGCTAGTTTGTATGGTAAATTACTATAAAAAATTTAGTTACAAACCTTACTCACTACAGTATTCTATTGACATACAGAACATGATTTAAGTTTTATTAGAATAATTATGTTTTCTATTTTGAGTTAATGTAAAAATTCTGTTACAGAACATAGTATATAGTAAGATCACATTAGAATTATCATTATTTTATTATACTTACTATAAAAATTATATTATAGAATTTACTCACTATACTGGTAATACATAAAGTTAGCTTATATTAGAACTATCATTTTATTGTGAGTTACTACAGAAAGTTCTGTTATAGAACATGTTAATTATTACATTAAGTTACTAAGACTAAGTTTGAATTTAAATTATCATAATTTATAATGTTTAGTTACTGTAAAAAATTCTGGTACAGCCTTACAATAATACACAATATAAAGTTAATGTTGAGTTATAGTTTATATTAGAATTATTGTGATTTTTATTGTGAATTTATCATAAAAATTCTGATATAGGACTTATTTGTTACCAAATAACACACAGTATATGATTTAGTTTGCATTATAATTGTTGCAATTCTTATAAGTTACTGTAAAAATTGTATTATAAATGCAGTTAAAGTTGTATTAGTATTGGATTATTGTGTTTTCTATTATGAGTTAACTGTATAACTATTTTGGTGATACACAGCATGTGTTTAAGATTGAGTTAGCATTTGAATTATCTCAAAAGTTACTATAAAAATTATGCTATAGACTTATAATATTTGTAAAGTTGGATTGCATTGGACTATTATATTTTCTATTGTAGATTAATATAAAAAAAAGTTATAGAGCTTACTTATAATTACAATGACATAGATAAAGAATTCAAGGGGATGATTAATGGTTTTATAATAAAAGAGAAGACCATATGGCCCAAACATCCTAAAAAGTTAAATTTGATAATATAGGAGTGCTAATAGAAAGTTGAAAACAACGGTAAGACAACTTTAGAAGGCATGAAGTAGAATATCCCACAGTAAGTTAGGGATGTTACAGTCCGGAAGGACCGCAGTCTGGACCAGTCTTTTGGACCGTCTAAGCGGTCCACGGTCCATAAATTGGAACCAGTCCAGATCAGTCCGTCCATAATATATATTTTATATATTACTTTAAATACATAACTATGCGTTGAAGCTAAATCAAACTAGTTCTAAAATAATATTGCAAGTACATTCTTCAGTCGAAGTTGATTTACTGGAATTGGTTTTCGTGTATAATCTTTAATTGCTAAAAACTGAATTAAGGTTAAAAAATTTACTGGTTCCTAATAACCCAAACAGGATAATTTCTATATCCGTTTCTGCTTTATCTTTTTATTACAAGTACGGTAATTATACTTTAATATTTTTATTTATATAAAAAAAAACATTCTACTTTATAATAATATAGTTTATTTGAAATAGTCAAAATTTTCCAATCCTATTGGCTGCAAGTAGACCGGTCCTTGAACCGGACTAAAATAGGACCTGTTCATGGACCGGTTTATGAAATTTGGTTCAGTTTGTGGTCCGCTGCTCAGACCCGGTCTTTTGAACTGAGACCAGACCAGGACGGACCGTAACATCCCTATAGTAAGTAGTTAAGATTGATTTATTTTATATTGGAATTATAACAAATTCCAACATAAATAAATGCAAAAAAATTCTTTTATAGAACTTGCTAATTTATAAACACAAAATTAGTTTAGTTTGAATTAGAATTAACATAATTTTCAATATAATTTACTGTAAACAATTGTTACAGAACTTACTTGCTATTCTGTGATACATAATATGTTGTTAAATTTAGTTAGTTTGCATAGAAATTATTATGATTTTTATTGAGCTACTATAAAAAGCTTATTATGTAACTTATCACTATCCCAGTAATACATAATACTGTATTTGGTTGAGTGGTTTGTACTAGAATTATTACTTTTTTATAGTGTATAAAATAAATTGTTACAATCTTACTCACTATTCCAGCGACACACAGTAAGTAGATAAAGTTGTGTTGATTTGTATTAGAACTATTACATGAATTACTATACAAAATTCTGCTATATTACTTGCTATTCCAGTAATATATAGTATATAGTTGAGTTAATTTATATTAAAATTATCCTGATTTCTATCATAAGTTGCTACAAAATAAATTGTTACAGACTTACTATTTCAGTAACACAAAGTATGTGGTTAATGTTGTGTTAGTTTGCATTGGAATTATTATAATTTTTTATAAATTGCTGCAAAAAATTCTGCTATCAAACTTTATGCACTATTTTAGTAATACTCAGTATGTAGTAAGTTAGTTTGTATTGGAATTATAGTGATTTCTTTCATGAGTTACATAAAAAATTTTTACAGAATTTACTTTCTATACTGGTTATGCACAGTATGCAATAGAATTATCATTATTTCTATTATGAGTTATTGTAAAAAATCCTGTTACAGAACTTCTGATGACACACAGTATGAAGTTGAATTAGTTTGTATTGGAATTATCATAATTTCTACAATAAAAAATTGATACAAAACTTTCTCACTATTATGGTGATTTACACAGTATGTGATTAAGGTTTAGTTGGTTCACATTGGAATTATTGTGAATTTTATCATGAGTTGCTATAAAAAATTCTGCTACAGAACTTAGTTTGCATTGGAATTATTATAATTTCTATCATGAGGTATAGTGCTATAAAAAACTCTTTATATAACTTACTTTCTATTTTGACAATGCACAGTACTAATTTAGATTGTGCTTTTTATTGTAAGTACTATAAAAATCCTATTACAGAGCTTATTTCATTGTGGTTATTTTTGAGTTAATTTGTAATGAATTACATGATTTCTATCACAAGTTACTGTTAAAAAATTCTGTATAGTCAAGATTGAATTAATTTGCATTGAAATTATCATGATGAGTTACTGTAAAAAAATTGGTACTCACTATTTCAGGCAAATGAGAATTGGGAAACAATGTTAGAAAAAAGAAATGATATTGATCCATAGGTATGTACAGTATGTACATACATACATGAATATGTGCAGTTTATAAGAATAAATTTTGACTAATCACACTGTTTTTCAGAAATGGTTATTAAGATAAATTTACCAAGTACACAGTATTATGTAATGAGCTGCACAATATTATTACACAAAACCAGGAATAGAAACTTAGTTTTATATTTAACAATAAAATCCAAAAAATTTTTTATAAAGATATGCTAATAAAACACTGTTTTTTTATTGCCTAAGTTAATATAATGTGATTTAAGAGTAGGGTGAACGTAGATCATTTTTCATATGATCTACATGGTATATTAGAATTTTATATAGTAAATAAAAAAATGCTTCTGATAAATTTTTTTAAGATCTTGACCAATTTGTATAAAATTTATATCATATGTAGTTTTAAATAGTTTGTTTATGATAATGAAGTTGCGCAATATCCATTGCTTTAAAAAAAAGCAACTTTATATATAATTAAATTTTTGTAGGACGTTATATGATTTTTGTAGGTTGTACAAAGAATTGATTGGCCAGATCATATAATGTTTACATGTAAATCATATGATATCATATAAATTGGTTACACAAAGTTGATCTACAATCGATTTTATATGAAATTGGAAATTTGTACACCCTACCCTTAAATTATATTTTAAAAAGGTAGTTAGCAATATTAGAAAAAAAACTGAAAAAGCTAGAGTGGAATAAACTCAATATAGTTTATCGACTCATTAGCATAACAGATAAGCTTTTATTAGTTAATTATCAAAATCATATCTAAAATATAGTATAATATAAAAGTTTAATACTTATATATAGATCTCGGATTATAAAAAAAACTCTTTCCCGAACATCCGTACATCACTAAGTAAACAAACAAAAAACGGAAAAGAGTACACAAACACATGGTTTTTATTGTACAAATAATTAAGTAATTAATTAATTAAATAAAAAGACAAACTATAACAACACCTAGGAGAAGCTGAAAAGAAAAGGAAAGACAGAGAACGACAGAAGTAGTCGAAAAGACAAAACTACACAAGAACAGGTCTTCAGACCAGATTTGATAACTTTGCTCAAAGGGATGGAGGCATCCAAGAATTTGAAGCAGCACAAGAAAGTTTCACAGAAAGATTAATTAGACAAGACGAAGAGGCTGCTCAAAAAATAGAAGGAACAAAGAAAATCAAAAGAAAACACTTGACAAAAGATAAAACTGAACTCGAAAATGGGAATAACGGCTCGAACACTGAAAACACAGAAATTACGTCATTGGAAATGGAAATCAAAACAAACACCGAAATGGAAATCGATCTGACATCATTGCAGACGAATATAGAAAATGCTGATCTACAGGGGTTTGGCACGGGAACCGAGGATCGACAGCTGGGTGTAGAAATTACTGAGGTACCGGGAACTGACACAGAAATGGAAGATCGATAGCTATCGGGCAAAAATTTAAGCGATCACATACAACTAATGAAACTAGATCCACAGTTTGAACAAAGGTTGGCGGAAAGACTAGAGGAAGAGTTAAAAAAGGATAGAGAAAATGAATTAGTAAAAGAAAAAGAAAAGAAGGAGAGTGCAAGTAAAGTAGAGAAAGGAAAAGAAAAAGCAAAATTATCATACAGTGAGGTGGCCAAAGGTCCAGAAAAAGATATAAAAAGGCCTTTTGACGAAGAACGACAGAGTAAAATCAGCAGAGGCATAGACAAAGTTTTGAGGGCTAATAGCGAATTAAAGACCGAGGAATTCGATGGAAGGAAATGGCATAAAAATAATATACTAGCAGCTTTTGAAGATATGGCAGAGTTAAAGGAGTTTATAAAACACAAATTTGAGAGTAGAAAAACGGCAATGAAGATTCCAGAGGCTATAGAAAGGAAAATGCATTATAAAGACAAGGCATTCTTTAGAACCTTTACACGAAGATTCGAAATACAACCCAAACACCAGCTGGAATTTTTGGAATTGTTAAATGAGGCAACAAAGAGATACAAGAAGAGCTACGGAGCACATGTACTAAATAAGAACAATAAAGAGCAACTCTATGACAAATTAAGGAAGAAACTGGGCCTAGATTATCTAACAAACCAGGAATTTGGAATGATGGATGCACACCAAATAACAGTATTAATACTGTACGTAGTTGGTTTTGCGAGGATCCGAAACAACCTTAACTACAATGACTTAAAGAAAGCGATCGAAGAAGTTCAGGCGGAAGTTAGAAGAAAACTACTAACAGAATGGAAAGAGATTCCTTTAACGATAAGAAAGGGTCTACCCTGTGAGCTACCGATAGAAAACTCAAAGTGGACGGGAACAGTAGCGATCATCCTAAGGAAAATATATGCATTCGAAAGACTACCAGAATCGTATATCAGTGATAAAAGAGAAAGATTACCGGACTATCCTGAGGATCTAAGAGAGGAAGTAAGGAATCTTTTTCCACTAACCAAAAGATAAGAACTAAGGGACCTGAGAAGGAGAAAAGAGGAATTAAGTAAATACTACCATATGAGGGCTTTACCAGATGATTATTTCGAACTACCAGCAAAGAAATTGGAATTACCTGATGCAGTCCAAGATCTAACACCACGACTGAGAGAGATGTTTCCGGTTTGCCCAAGAGATGATAAAGATTTCAAAGCACATATAGAGGAACTCAGAAAAGTCTATGCATTTAAATACTTACCCAACGATTATATAATCAGAAAGAAAAGATTACCAGCCAAACCTGAGGAACTGGCACTAAAAGAGAAGTTTGAGTTTCCAATAATGTCGACAGAGACGGCAATAAGGTTCATCGAGCAGATACCAAGCTTCTATAGAGTGGTAACACCCTTACCAAGAGAATACCTAGGAGTAAACTATACATCATTAGAAGATCTACCAGTAAACTGGAAAGACGTAACCAAAGTGAACCTAACCCTACCGATAACAAACACAAAAGAGCTGATGATCTCTGTTAAGGCATTAAGGGAATTTTATTTCTTCTGGAAAATACCTGAAGATTGGATACAGATTAGGGAAAAAGAAAATGACAAGAAAACAAAGGACGAGGAACGTTTCCCAACAAGCATCGAAAAATTAAATGAAGAACTACAAAATAAGAATATAATCGATTGTCTGAAATTCCCAATCGAGGAACAAGAAGAAGTAATTGAAGCGATCAATTTACTACAAGAAACTTTCAGAATTGAAACAATACCAGAATGGGTTTTAATATAAAGGACTTCCAGAACCTGATTGGAAGGTGTTTGGAAAAGATGACTATGAAATAGAAGATACAGAAGATACAGATATGTCAGAAATAATTTAAGCCATGAACAGTAATCCAAGGAACAGTGGTCCAAGTTCATTTAACAAAACAACAATTAAAACAAACAAAGGAAATGAAACAGACAAACGGGAGGTGATAACTGAAGCGATTGAAGGATTAAGCAATGTAAATGAAAGAATGAAAATTCAAATGTCAACTATAAACGTACAAGGAATAAATGTTGAATTAAAAAGGTGGTTGATCCTAGAAGAACTCGAGGAAAGAAAATTGGACATAGTTGCACTAACTGAAACAAAGCTTGCAGAAACAGAGGACTTGCGAACACAGCTAATGAATGTACAATATAAAATATATATCGCAGCTACGAAGCCAGATAAGGAGATAAAGAGAGAAGAATCTATGGGAGTAGCAATACTAGTAAAACTAGACATTAGTTGTTATATACACAACATACAGACACACGAAGGGACGGTGATATACATAGATTACTTCTTCCCGCAACATAACAGGATGCGTGTAATAGCGGTATATATACCAAGCGATAAAAGGGAAATTTCGAAATGTACACAAGAAAAGATAAAATCATGGATAGAACAGGCCAACGCGGGAGCAATGAATATTGTAATAATGGGAGATTTTAACAGTAATATACATAGAAAGGAGGATGAAAAAAGAACACCGATATTCAAAACGATGCAAGAAAACTCAATGATGAGTCTACTGAATGAATATGACATTAAGGACTATACATGGAAGAGAGGAGAGTCAGAATCACAGATTGACTATATATGGATATCAACAAACCTATTCATGAAAGCAAAATACCCTAGTATAGAATTCTTAGTGGCAGCAAACAGTGATCACAGGATGATAGGTACTGAACCGCAATTAGACGAGATCAAAAGAATAAGAAGGAAAAAGCAGAAGAAGAAAGTATACCTGTACAGGGAGACGGACAAAAGTGCTTGGGAAAATTTCAATAAAGAGGTGGGAGATAAAGTTGAAGGATTGCAGATTCAGCGTGTTATCGACAAAACCACACTTAACAAGGCTTGGCATAAGCTTAACCTGGCAATAAAACAAGCGGCAAATAACAATATCAAAAATAAATTGGTAGTCATGAGAGGCTTCGAAGCAAGGACTAAAAAGGCCTCGATTTTGCACAAAGCACTAGTTAAAATAAATAAGGTAATGAAATATTTAAAAGAGTTGAAGCAACCTCTAAATCCGAGCACGGCTGTAGAAGGAATAAACAAAAAACTCGAGAAGATAAGCGAAATGATACAATGTGGAAAAATGGAACTGATAGAAGAAGATTTAGAACACACAAACATTCAAAAAAGCATACTAAAAATTAAGGAAATCAGAAGGTTGATCCACAAATGTAGACAGGAAGAAAACAATAGTGAGATTAGAGAGGAAATAGCAGAAGCAATCGAAAGAAGAGAGAACAACCTTCAAGCCAACACAAAGAAGATGATAGATAGTGTGTTGAAGAGGAGACGAGCAAGAGTAGAGATAGAAAATATAAAAAAGGGAGAAGAATTGTTAGTAGAAGCAGAAAAAATCAAAGAAGAGGTTAGAGCACATTTTAGAAATTGGACAAGAGAAAACAAAAGTAATTGGGACTTCTGGGAGGAATGGAAGGCAGAGTATGAACCTAAGAAAGAAGTCGAAGAAGAACAGTATGAGTCACTGATTAAAAAAGTGGAGATGCAAGAGTTGATGACTATCATCGCGGAGGCAAGCTCGAACAAAGCAACGGGGCCCGATGACATTTCAAATGAGATGATCAAACAGTTACCACAAAACGCACTAGAAGTTCTGTTAGAAATAATAAACTTTGCAATAGACACAGGAATAACACCGAAGGCGTGGAGTTATGGGCTGGTCTACCCTATAGGCAAGAAAGAAACGTTTGATGGAGACCTGAGACAAACTAGACCGATAACCTTAATAGGGCACGCTCGAAAAATCATGACCAAATTGCTGACAATAAGACTCAATAGGATCCTAGTAGAAACAAAAATACTTAATCCAAAAAACAATTCAGCGTTACCACATACATCGACAGCAGCACCAATTAGCTGGCTAGCGAACATACAGGAGGATGCTTGGTTAAACAAGAAGGATTTTTGGTTACTATCACAGGACACATCCAAAGCATATGATACAGTGCATTTAGAACTACTATGGAAAGCATTGAGAAGAATCAGATGTCCGGAAAAATTCATCGAAATATTAAAAGGCCTGATGAGGAAAAGACAAAACCAAGTAATAACGAATATAGGAAAAACGAACCAGTACCTTGTAGAAGACGGTCTCGACCAAGGGAGCCCATTGTCGCCGACCTTGTGGAGAATATACTACGATCCTCTCATATCAAGAATAGATAAAGAACAGAATGGGTACAAGATGCAAACGTGCACGCCGAATGGAAAGTTAGTAGAATGCAGGATGTCAGTGCTGGCATATATGGACGATTCTCTATGGATAGCAGAGAAGAGAGAAGACCTGCAAAAAATAATAGACATGGCGAACAATTTTTACCAACTAACAAGAATCAAAGTAAACCCAACAAAATCAGTGTTTGTAACAAATTCCAAAGAAGAGGGTACAATATCTTTCGATGGAGAAGTAATGGAGAGAAGGTCAAATAATATGCCTTTTAGATACCTTGGATGTTGGTTTGGAACAAATCAAAAACAGAAAGAAGTCAGAGAAAAGATAAAAGAAGAAGTAGAGGCCGCAATAAATAGACTAAACAGAGCTCGAATAACGGAAAAACAGTACATATATATCACGAATTGCGTTATACTAACAAGATTAGCTTATAGAATTCAGAACGTGGTACTAAGTGCAAAGATGTGTGAAGATATTACAAAAAGATATACTAACGGCATAAAGCAGAAAGCAAGATTAGCAAGATCTGTTCCAGACTCACTATTAACAAATCACAATATATACGGAGTTAAAAAAGTAAAAGATATACAGGCAATGCAACAAATAAGTCAACTATGGAAAGAATTGAACCAAGAGGATTTCGAGGACTCACCACTATACGTGAACATACAAAACTTACAATACGGAGCAGCAACAAACGTGTCAATATTTTAAGAGTGTGCAGTTTATCCAATGGAATTTGCAAATACAAGGATCGCATTAATATTAGATAATATGCACAATACAAACATATAATTGTTCAAAGGAGTAGGAAAATGGCCTAGGCATTTCGAAGAGAAGGGGACCTCAGTCAATGAACTATTATTGAACAATAAAAAGAAAAATACAATCAAAACCAAGTTGAATAAATATCAAATTTACTACAAGGAACAACTAATAAATAGCGATGGCACAAAACTTTTAGAGTGGGGAGAAATATCCCATAATATAGGTAAGATAATTAAAGGCAAGAAACCAAGATGGTTCGAGGAAATGAGAGAGGCGATACAAAACCAAGAAAACCCGAGTGTAGAAGGACTCGAGCTAAACCCGTTCACGTTAAAAGAAACTAAGGAAGTGGAGCTACAAAATAGAAAATGGGTAATAACAAGAGAAGGAATGATAGGAAGGTTTATAAACGTAAAGAATAGGAGAGTAAATTTAAGTCATTGGAATATAGAAGGGAATAATATAACAGAAAAGTGCGTCGGGTGCATAGAGCACATAGCAACTCGGACCACGGCAGGAACAATGATGAAGTTGATTAAAGATGTGACACCACTAACAGTAAACCGCAAAAGAAAAATATATGGTAATATAGCAGACATAATTATGGCATTCAGAAGGAGAAAGAAACAAGAAGAGGGATTCACAAAAGAAATATTCATAAGTAAAAGCACAATAAGGTCATGGAGATTTATAAAAAATTTCAGAAACATGGATGAAGTATTGATGAAGAAACATGAAGAAATAGGAAATAAGAAAGAAGTCGAGGTAGAGGTGATAACTGAAAAGACAGGAAAGAAGAAGGTGGAGAAGTCGTACCTATCAGCGATTATACTAGATACAGAACAGAATATAAAGTTTAAAATTGAAAATATTGTATGGCCATCAGAAGAGAAGTTAGCTCTAATATCATTAGCAATACTGATAGCGATATGTAAATAGAAGGCAACAATTAAAGTCAATACAAATTCAGAAATAGTGATGAATATAGCGGGGAAAATAAGAGACCAAACGACTACGAAAATGACACTAATTAAAGAAAACCTAGGACACTTGGCACATGCCGTAAAAATAATGTTAGAAAATAAACAGTTTAAGATAGAAGCAAGGTTGAACAAAAATTTGAAAAAGGAAATAGAAGAACCAAAGACAAAAGTGGAGATTGAAGTATACAAATTCGACAATAGGAGTTACTACGCAACATATGACAAACAAATGATTTCACATAACATACGTAAATTTATGAAAAGAATAATAAATGTAGAGAATGTAGCAGAGTGGAGAACGCTAAAGAGGAACCAAGAGATGACGAGGGACAAGACAGAGATAGATTGGGAACTTACATACGGCACATAAACTACTACGGTAGACCGCTAGAAAGAAGGACATCAAAAGAGGATTCTAGACTAAAAACGGTTAAGGTAAAAATGCTACTAAAAGAATTGCTGACATTACTATACTTACATTACAGGGACGCAAAGAAATACACTGACACACTATGCAGAAGATGTGGAAATGAACAGGAAGACCAAACGCACTGGTTGTTATGTGAAGAGAACCGATACAAGATTGAAGACGCAATATTCGAAGCTTTAGAACAAACGGAGGATGAAAGAAAGGTGCAAAGAGAAGAACTAGAAGAGATTACCCAAAGAATAAAAGAAAATTTGAAA
>QKWP01000010.1:394992-409674 GCA_003550325.1 Gigaspora rosea | reverse complement strand
AATAAAAAAAAAAAAAAAAAAAAAAAAAAAAAACAAAAATATATATAGATCTCAGTTTTTATTTATATACAGTACTATAATTTATCGTGGATTTCAAATAGATTTACTGCACAGCCTTAATGGCTCGATAAAGATCAATATGATGCTTTATAAACCAAGTTATGGAACTATTTCCTAAAAAAAAATTCTTTTTAGCCAAAAAAAATAGGTCTATAACTTTGTTTGTAAAGACATAATATTGATCCGTACAAAATTTTTTTCTAAATCGAGCCATTAATAATGCGCATCTTTTGAAATTTGCAAAGGATTATGGTACAAAAATAACAATTGAGATCTATATAAAAATTTAAATAATAAGCTTTATATTTACAAAGGATGTTGACATCCCCAATGTAACGTTCTGCTACGTATTAATCAAAAGATTATTGCGGTTGTGGACCAACAATAATGGTGGTAAGTGGCTCATTATGAACCAAGCTATACATAAATCAATATTTGTGTACTGGTACATGCATGTGCATTACCAGGTAAATTTGAAACAAATTAGAGAAAAGTGATCTACATATATATATAGAGAAGCCCAGATGCAATTAGAAAAAATTGACACACACATAGGTGGTGCAAATTAAGAAAAATCAATCCACATATACGTACTGTACTATTATATGTATGTAGAAGAGCCCATACGTGTTCAATTCATTAACCCATAGATCATTCCTTCATTCGTCAACTTACAAATTTAGCACTGCTCTCATTTCTTGCATTGATCATCTTCAAGAAATCTATCATTTATTATCAGAAATGGAGTGCATGGCATATGGTCAAATTTTGGAAATTTGGAGATATCTTAGAATAAGATCTTTAAATTTGTAACCAACCAGATTAGTAAAATTTGTGATTAATTCGAATTTGTCTTACATTGATTGGTTATTACAGTACTTACATTTACGAAGCCCCAGCTTTTTTTTCTTTATTGTGACAGTTTGAAAATTTGTATTTACGCTCAACAAGACCTAAGATTTAAAGAACCCAGAAGAGTTTTTTAAGATCCCACAATGGACAAAACTTTTACTAGTAGCAATATTAAAGGTTTTTATGAGTTTACAGATCTGATTGGTCATGCAAATCCTCGTAACTTTGCTTTATAATTTTATTGGTTAATCTATTTTTAGATATCATGAATATAATGTTCAAATTCATATGACATATTCGAATTTCCAAAATCTGCCTATATGGTGTATTGTTTCTGTACAAATCTGTACTTTTGATTGGGTATTTCTTTTTTAAATACATCATTTGATTACTTTTATTGGCAAACTAATTTTATAAACTGGTTTTCATATAGGGTATAACGCAACTAATTGGAAAAATGAAAATTGTATATATATTATGTTATAGATATAAATAAATGTAAAAAAATATATGGCAGTGCTAAATTTGCGAGTTGACAAATGATGGAATTATGTTAATGATGAATAACAAAATTATTCTAAAGATTGAAGGATGAAATGAAAAATTGTAGTATTATAATAAATATAATAAATATATAATAAATAATAACAAAATTGATCTAAAGATTGAAAGATGAAATGAAAAATTGTAGTATTATAATAAATATAATAAATATAATAAATATATAATAAATAATAAATATATAGAAGTATTAGATTAGATTTATCATTTACAGAAAACTCCATTCCTGGTATTGATCTACAGTTTGAAGGATCATTGTGAAATTGTATTATAGGACTAGTATAACAGGTGGCGCTTATGCGCCACCTTATTTTATTCTAGGGACCTCAGTTTTATGCAATACGATGCGATGCGCATAATAAACCAATTTTTAGCATCACATATGCAAAGCATAATTTGGCCCAGAATCGCATAATAGTAACTAATGCCTGTGATTGGTCGATTTTTAACCAACGATCAGTATTTTTTTTTATAAAAAATTTTTGAACACAAGTTTTAGAATTTTTTTTATATATACCGTTCTGACATATTCCAAGTAGAAAATCTAACAATATAAATTATGTAAAGTTCTGAAAGAGATTGACCAATCAAATTGAGTATATTTATCACATGGTTAATGGTACGAAAAAAATCGCATTATTTACGATTGTTTTGCATAATTCTGGGAACGTAGAGCATTAGCTGCATAATTTGGCCCAATTGCATCGCATAATTTGCATTTTATTTCACATCATACTGAGGTCCCTATTTTATTTATTACATTTGTAATGAGATATAGTATAAATTGAAATTATATAATTTCACTATAAAAAATCATGCTTTCTATTATGCATTAATATAAAAAATTGTTACAAAGTACCACTATCCTGGTAATACATGTTATATAGTTAAGTTAAGCCAGTTTGCATTAGAGTTTTCATGAATTCTATAATATTATACTGTAAAGGACACTGTTAAAGATCTTGCTATTCTGTTAACACATAGTGCATTATTAAGATTTCATTAAAATTATTGTAATTTCTACTATATAAAGTCTGTTATAGAACTTAATTATTCTGGTGAAATATAGTATTGATAAGGGTTGTGTTAATTTTTACTATAAGCTTATAAAAATTCTTTATTTGCTATTCTGGTGATACATAATATATGGTAAAGGTTAAGTTAATTTGCATTTGAAATAATGCAATTTATATATAATAAGGTATCATAAAAAATTCTGTTACAGAGCTTACTATTCTAGTGATATAGTATGTGGTTAAAGTTGAGTAAGTTTGCATTAAAATTATCATGTTTTCTATTATAAGTTACTATAATATTCTGGTAGCACAATATGTAACTAAAGTTGAATTAGTGCATTAAAATTATTTTTAATTAACTATAAAAAATTCTGTTTCAAATCTTGCTATTTTGGTAATGCAATATAGTTGAGTTGGTTTGATTCAAATTATTATGATTTTATTAATAAGAATTACTATAAAAATTTTTACTTGCTATTCCAACGATACATAGTATGTTGGTAAAGTTGAATTAGTTACTATTGTAAATTACTGTACAAAATTTTATTTCAGGAACTACTATTCTGGTGATATATAGTTTTATAGTTATATTGAATTAGTACACATTGTAAAATTACTAAAAAATACAGAATTTACTTGTATTTCAATGATAAAATATGCAGTTAAAGTTGGGTTGGTTTTATTCGAAATTTTATAATTTATATCAAGAGTTACTGTAAAAAATTCTGTCATATAGCATGTGAATAAGGTTGAGTTAGTTTACACTATAAAGTACTATAAAAAAATTTGGTTATAGGACTTGCTATTCTGGCAATAGTATATGGTTAAGGTTGAATTAGCTTGTATTGTAAAATTACTATAAAATATTATGTTGCAGAACTTACTTGAAACAAATCTCATTGATACAATATGTTTAGCAGTTATAGTTAAGCTAGTTTGTATTAAAAGTTACTATAAGAAATTTTATTACAAAACTTACTAGTTAAAAGTTAGTTAATTTGCATTGAAATTATTATAATTTATCATAATTCTTATTTTAATTGCTATAAAAATTCTGTTACAAAATTACTTATTATTCAAGTAATATACAGTACAGTATATAGTTAAAATTGAATTTTCTTGCATTAAAGTTATATATGATGTAAGCAACTGTAAAAAGTGGTTAGTGATTAAAGTTAAGCAAACTATCTTGATTTTTATCAACTTGCTATTCTTGTAATAAAAATTCTATTACAGTTCTTATTTACTATATTTACGCAAAATAATGAGCACCTGTGCATAATGTTGGAGAGATGCAGGACCTCGAAGAACTCTAGTACAACTCAGATGATTATAAAAAAGGAAATTTTGTATAGAAATTCATTAAATGTTGCATTTTATATAGTAAATTTTCAAATTTTGCTCTATTTTATACATCTATTTGGCTAAAATACTGCTAAAATTATACAAACTCAGATCTGAGTTGTATTAGAGTTCTTCGGGGTCCTGGAGATGCACATTATTTCGAGTACACGCATGGACATTATTTCAGAGTTAAGGTCTAATTTCTGCAAAATTGTGAGTTGTATATGAGTTATGCATAACAAACTGGTATTTTTTAATTTTATATATAGCCTTTCTGATCTAAGTTAGATTTTTTGACTAAAAAATTTTTGTTTCTACTTTGTTATCTGAATTCGTTATTTCAACAGATTATTAATTTGTCATGTAAAGTGTCCATTATTTCAGGATGCACATGGAAATTATTTCGAAACCAACTATGCTATTTTAATGCCCATATTCATTATTTCGTGTAAATATGGTACTATATATTCTGGTAATATACAGTATATAGCTTGCATTATAAGTTACTTTAAAAATTTTGGTATAAACTTACTTACTATTCTGATGATACACAGTATGTGAATAAGGTTGAAGTAGTTTGAATTGTATGTTACTAAAAAGTTTGTTACAGAGCTTACATGCTATTTCAGTAAATTACAGTATGGGATTTGTTCATAAGAAATTCTATTATGGGTTAATGTTAAAATTTAGTTATAAAACTTACTATTTCAGAAACATAGTATAGTTAGGGTTGATTTAGTACATATTAGTCTATACAATTTTAACTATTGTTTCTTATAACTTGCTGGGTTATATTTTGAAAATTTTTTGAAAAAATTTTTTATATGTTCTAATAATCAGGTGGATTTCAAAAAATTTTTTTAAAAATTTTATAAAATTTTATAAAATTTATAGACTGGTCAGATCATTTTAAAATTTTATTTTATAAGAAACAAAAAAATAATTTGTATAGCTTTATGAGTAATTGTAAAAAATTTTATTATAGAACTTACTACTCTCATAACACAGTATATGAAATAATTTGTATTGTGAGTTACTGTAAAAAAAAAACTTACTCACTATCCTATTACTCACAAAAATGTGATTAAGATTGAGTTACTGTATTTTTTATCATAAGCAACTGTAAAATTTTGTTATAGAACATAGTTATAGCAAAGATTATATTAGAATTATCATTATTTTTATTATAAGTTACTATAAAAATTATATTACTAAACTTAGTTGCTATTCCAATAATACAAATAATTTTTAGTTTATATTAAAATTATTATTTTGTAAGTTACTACAGGACCCCGAAATATACATAGATAGGTCAGGTATGAGTTTGCTTATTTTTGAGATTTTTTATACAGATCTTTTTTATTTATAGTAATTTTTTGCTTATTTTTGAAGTTTTTGCAGATCTTTCCTTTTTTAGTAACCTTATAATTAACCTGACCTATCTATGCATATTTTGGGATCCTGTTACTACAAAATGTTCTAATATTGAACTATTTACTATTATAGTAGTATTACAGTATATAATTAAGACTATGTTAGTTTGAATTTTGATTTTTAATGAGTTGCTATAAAAAATTCTGGTGTAGCATTATTTGCTATTTTAGTGAAATACAATATAAGGTCAATATTGAGTTATAGTTTGTATATGATTTTATTGTGAATCATCATAAAAATCCTGCTACAAAACTTACTTGTAACACACAGTTGTAATTTAATTTCTATTATAGTTACTGTAAAAAATTCTGTTATAGAACTTACTTGATATTTAATAATATACAGTATGTAGTTAAAGTTGAAATAGTTAGTATTGGGATTATCATGTTTTTTATTGTGTATTAACTTTAAAATATTTTGCTACAAAAATTACTTACTTTTAGATAATATATAGCATGTGGTTAAGATTGAGTTAGCATTAGGGTTATTATTATTTTTATTAAAGGTTACTATAAAAAATACTTTGTACTATTTTAGTAAAGTTAGATTGCATTGGGAATTATTGTGCATTTTATTGTAATTACTATAAAAAATTGTTGTAGAACTTACTATTATAATGGTATTGGATAAAAAGTTAAAGGTAATAGGATAAAGAAGAAGATATATATGAGATAAAGTATCCTGAAAGGTTTAAATTTAATGATGTAAGAGCACCTGTAGAAAGCCAAAAACAAAGGTAAAGCAACTTAGAAGGTATGGATATAATAGCCACAGTAAATTGTTAAAGCAGAGTTAGTTTGTATTGGATTTATTATAATTTTTAACATGAATTACTATAAAAAAGTTTTTATAGAATTTGCTACTTCACAATACACAAATTTGGTTTAGTTTGCATTAGAATTATCATAATTTCTATTATGATTTACTGTAAAAAATTGTTACTGAACTTACTCACTATTCAAGACTATTCTAGTAACACAAAGTATGTAATTAAGGTTTAGTTAGTTATATAAAATGTTCTGATATAGAACTTACTCACTATTCCATTAATACAATATGTAGTTGAGTTAGCTTGCATAGAATTATTATGCTTTTTTTTACTTAATAAGTAGTTAATACTATGATGATTTGTATTAGAATTATCAAGATTTCTAGTATGAATTATTGTAAATTCTGTTATAGAACTTGTTATTCCAATAATGTAAAGTATGTAGTTGAGTTAATTTGCATTAAAATTATTATAATTTCTATTGTTACAGAACTTACTCACTATTTCGATAACACACTTTATATAGTTATAGTTGTATTAGTTGTATTGGAATCATCATAATTTACTTCATGAGCTGCTGTAAAAAATTCTGGTATGGAACTTACTCACTATTTTAGTGACATATGGTATATGGTTAAGCTATTTTTTTCATTAGTCACTATGAAAATATTGTTAGGGTAGTGACAGATATTACGTAATATTTTAGGGGTGAGGGGGTCGCTAAAATCTTACATTAAAAATAGAAGTTTATAATAGCCAATCAAATTTCTCTTATGTAGGGGGGGGTAGGAGTATAGTAAAATTATATTACGTAATATATGTCACTACCCTTACAGAATTTACTCTCTTTTCTGGTAACACATAATATGTTAAGGTTGGCAAAAGAATTATTTTACTTTTATTATAAGTTACTGTAAAAAAAATTCTGCTACAGACTTCTGGTTACAATAGTATAAGGTTAGTTAGTTTGTATCAAAATTATTATGAACTTTACTATAGAAAAATTGTTACAGAGCTTACTCACTATTCTGATGATTTACAAAGTATGTGGTTAATATTTAGATGGTTCATATTGGAATTATTGTGTTTTTTATCATGAGTTGCTATAAAACAATCTGCCACCACAGAACTTGCTATTCTGATGACATGTAGTTTGCATCAGAGACTATTATGATTTCTATTATGATGTATGGTGCTATAAAACTCTGTTACATAACTTACTCACCATTTTGGCAGTACGCAGTATCAGCTAAGGTTGTATTAATTTCTTTTGGAATTATTGTGGTTTTTATTGTGAGTACTGTAAAAAATTCTGTTACAGATCTTACTCACTATCTTCATAACACAGTTATGGTTAGTTAAATCTGTGTTGAAGATAATCAATGCTAGAAATGAAGATTATACGTAGTTAAATGCAAGAAGAATGTGGCAGTGCTGAATTTGTGGGTTGGCGAATGACAAAATAATTAGGATGGTTGTCGAATAAAGAAATGATCCACAAAGGAATCAATAGAAAATAACAAATAAAGAAAGGATCAATGGGTTGATGAGTCAACAGATACACTCCTTGTTGGTTGTGGCATTTTTAATTATTTTTTAGTTTTTTCACATATTCTAGCTATTCTCTAAAGAAAATTCTCAAGAACGTGAGGCTGTACACGACAATAAGCGATATATGTGATCACCTTCTTATCCATTTAATTATTGCTTCTATTGACGATCTTTCAAGTTTTCAACAATCCTTATTAATGTTGATCGAGCCGATCAAAAAAAAAAGGACAATTGTTCCTTTCGAACTAATCACATGAACAAATTGATACTAAATACGATAGTTGATGCTCTGATCTACAGGATGGTAATGAATGACAAATGATGAAAAGATCAACCGTTGGTAATTGAGAGAGTGCCAAAAGATGAAAAGTTCTACGGGTTGATGAGTTGGACTGAAAAATTGTAGTATTAGATTATTAATGTTGATCGAACCAATCAAAAAAAAGGACAATTGTTCCTTTCGAACTAATCACATGAACAAATGGGTCATGGACTAGGAAAACCCGTCTTTGACACTTTTTTATCAATTTCGCGATTTTTGATTCAAATTAAAGTTCTGGTTTATATCTATATGTATTTCACTTTTTACCTTACGTTAATATAATAATTTTATCGAGATATTTTAACTTTAATGTAAACCAATTTTTTAACATTCGTGTTCTAAAAATAGATTTACAACCAAAGATCGACAAATCAATTAAATTATATTGGTCAATCAGTATTTCATAATCACATGACATTGTTTATTCAGTAATTGAAATCTAAAAATAAACAAAAATTCAGGGGTAAAATTTAGGTTTCATAGCCAAATAATCGCTATTTTCTCAAAATGGAAACCCCCTTCAAAGACGGGTTTTCCTAGTCCACGACCCAAATAGATACTAAATACGATAGTTGATGCTCTGATCTACAGGATGGTAACAAATGACGAATGATGAAAAGATCAACCGGTTGGTAATTGGAGAGATTGCCAAAAGATGAAAAGATCTACGGGTTGATGAGTCGAACTGAAAAATTGTAGTATTAGATAATAATAACAAACCAAATTTTAAATTTATACATATTTTATTAAATATTTACAAATTAATAATATTTTTAGAAAGATATAATATAAACAGATTATTATTATAAATCTCAAATCTGATTGGTTGGCCCAATGCACCGTTTTGCTGTGCCATTTTATATGACATAATATTACATGCCACCCTTTGCAGTAATGTCCGTACCATTTTGCCGTGTCATTTCGAGCATTCCTGATACCGACATGTACCACAACCTGTACTACTTTTCTCATAGGGTTTGTGTTGTGTAGAAAACATAAACTTAATATTCATAATAGTAATCTACTGAACAAGTAAGTGATTACGGATTAAATGAGTGAATAAATTCTGATTAAAAAAATGGTTTATTATCATATGAACAACCATGTAAAGATTTTGCTGCGATATTTTTGATATTAAATCCTGTTTCGTGTATTTCATTTTTTTTCTTGGCTAATTAATTTACATAGATCTTCCTGATAAAGAAATTAAAAATGAATCGACAATTTTGTCTGATAATTTACACAAAAAATTTCATGCAAAATATAACATAAAATGTCGAATAACTAACTAGCTGTTAGGTAATGATCGAAAAAATAAACCAGATTTATAAATAATTAAATTATTTACTTTTTTAAATTGATATAGTAGTTTGTATTGCATAATATTATAGAAATTTTATATCGGGTAGTTTAACATGGGTGACAATAGAACTTCCCATTTTTATAAGGCCACGCAAAGTTGATTTTCATTTTGCATTACATGGGATCTGAATTGTTTTTTTTACATTACATGGGATCTGAATATATATATTTTTTTAATTTACTGTAATAAATAATTTTCACGTCAAAGTTATACAAAGATAATTTAGGCTCGGGCATGAGAAGGGGGATTAAACAAAACACATCCCAAGAATATTTGATCCAATCTCATTGGTTAACATTAGTCACATAATTAACTAGGCTTATATTTTGTTGTGATTAGCTTGTTTAATTTTCGTCGGTAGTTAAGCGAGGGGTGACATTATTTAAAATCAACTAATAATGGTCTAAGCTTACAAACTTGCATAAAGCAAGTCTTTTCAGTAATGTAAATTGCAGGATTTTGAGAATGGATGACTTGAATATGAATATTTTGATAAATAAAAAAAAATAAATATATAAATAAAAATTAAAAATTAAAAAATTAAAAAAAAATATAAAAAAAATATTATAAAAAAAAAGAACAATCAATTTGGGTTCAAGTGAACCAAATTCAGGGTCATTTGAACCCAATTCGGGCTCATTTGAACCCAATTGGGTTTATTTGACCTAATCGACTCCATTTGAACCCAAAGCAGGTTCATTTAACCAATTCGGGTTCATTCAAACCCAAGCTGGGTTTATTTGAGCCTTTATATTTAAATTTTAAACCCAGGCCAATACCCGGAATAAAATTTGTAATCTCATTTCAGGATATTTAGGCTTAAGAGTCAAAAAAAAGAGAAACTACATTCCCGGGGCAACGCCCGGCTCTGATCAGAGCTAGTTTTTATTTTTATTATTTTTAGTTATTCAATTCATCAGATCATTATCATACCTCCGAAAATTCCTACTGACCTTTTAATGCCTACTAATTATGATAATCAATATCGATTTTTTTGAACTATATTCATTGAATATCATTAAATAAACATTATTATGTATGTTGTTTTAAAGGAATTGGGCAAAAAAAAAAAAATTAGGGGGGGGGGTTTGAAAAATTTGGGTCAGTGAAGATCGGATCTACACTCTACCGCGTTCCGGTGCCGGGAGAGTGCTAAAAAGAAATAAGAAGGTATTATACTGAAGAAAAGCAGGTTTAAGAGCTTAAGAGGTCTCGGAATAGAGGCGAAAGCCCTAGTACCAAAGAAAAGGAAAGTTATAGATTGGAATATGAGCAAGTCTCAGGAAAAACGCGTAAAGACTCACGACACGAGGTCGAAATCTGCGAACGAAGTAGAGAAAACGTATGTCGCGCAGGAAGACTCAGTGGCCCAGGTAAACTGAGAACAGAGACAAGAACAGAACGTAACTACCTCTAGTGATGTATCAGCAAAGTGGCTGACGAAGTGGACTTGGAGTTCTCTTTGAGTGAGGACCCAATGGACACAGTCTCAAGTAATTCTTACGAATTGGGAAATTTGCTGGGAAGTTTGGAGGAACTTTTTGAAAAGATTGCAGAAAATTTTGACGTAATGAGTGCAGATATGCAAAACGACAATCTAAATCAGAACGTGGATAAAACTATGATAATTTCGGAGAAAAAATCATCAGAAATCCATCAATGGTCTAGTTTATTCACTAAACTAAAAAGTGGCAAAGCAACATACTCTAACTTTGTAACTTTGCTTCTAGAGACAGAATTCACACAAAAAACGATAATGCATTAATCTTTGATATCCAAAGCTTTGAAAATATCGCAATTAATGATATTGTTGCCACACTATATGTAAAAATGGGAGATGACTTGATTGCGGCTAGGCCGCATTTTAAAAGAGGGAGACGTATGTACCTTGAAGTCATTTTTAGTAATCAAGAGAAACAGCAGCTGTATGCTGCACAAGAAGTTAATATCTTTAAACGGTCACTCTTTGGGTATATCCCAGTTAATCTCAGACATAGTTTCTTGCCGGTTCGGTTGAAGAATTTCCCGATGGGTTTTAAGGATATTATCTCAAGACGTATTAAAGAGGCTATAGAGGATTTTGGTAATATTTCATCAATTAAGCCCATGGTATACGATGGCACACCCGTATGCACAAATCAATGGGTTGTTGTATTTGAAACAACGGAGAACCCAGATCTCGTTAAGAGAATGCCAAGGTGTACTTACATATGGGACCAAAAAGTCACAATAGATTGGAAAGAGGCGCCTAAAGTGTGTTTCTTTTGTGACAAGGAAGGTCACTTCAAGAGGGATTGTGAGGAACTTAAAAGATCAATTGAAATTCGACGTCGTCAAAAAGATATTAGAGCGCAGGCTTTAAATGAATTAAAAGCACAAAATCAGAATAAAGGGACTGAATAGATAACATACAGTGCAAATAATCTATACCTATTTGATATAATACAAGGTTCAGGTACTGAATCTACTACTGGCAATCAAGAGGTGGTTGAAGAGGAAAATTTGGAAAGTTCTGATCAAGCGACGAATGAGGCGGTGGCAGAAGACCAACATGAGGAGGAAAAGCGAGAGACCCAGGATTTAGTACATACCCCTGGTGTGGAAGAAGAGAAAGTAGCTGATGACTCGATCATGGAATCAGTAGAGACAGGTGGAGCAGAAGATGTGGAACTAGAGCTTGAGGAACGTGATGAAATGGAAATAGCAGAGGAATCAACCATGGCACCGAAATGTGCAACAGACGATAATGGTTTTACAAAGGTTACAAGTAAACGAAACAAGAAGAAAACTAAAATTCCAGTGATAGACAAAAGGCAAATCCTAGCGATGGACAAAAGGCCCTCCCTTTATGGAAAGGAAAAAGATGTCAGGGGGGCAAGGGTTTGTCGGGTAAATGAACAATCAGTTAAATAAGGATCACTATAAATTGCACGTGCAATTTTTGTCTCTCTTTTATTTTGTATTTTTATTTTTTTTCTTCTCTCTTTTTGTTTTTTTCTTTATACATACATAACACGATCAAAATAGCAACCCTAAATGTAAAGGGTTTAAATAACAAACAGAAATTTCAAAGGACTATGACATTATTGAAATCGTATAAGCTAGACTTAATTTTAATTCAAGAAACCAATCTTCAAGATTACTCGATTCGAAATTTTTTGGCGCAACAATAGATATGGAACTCGCACTGGACATCGAAAGTGGCAATTTTGGCAGAAAGGAAGGAAATCAAGTTTGAGTAGATAAATGAAGCATACAATAGGCGAATTCTATCAGTGCGCTTTAATTTTAGGCACTGTTCCTACCTGGTGACGAATGTGTATGCCCCACCAAATATTGAGGACCGTGTCACTTTTTTTAATAGATGGTCTCCACAGATAGACGAGAAGGTAGTTGATATTGTAGCAGAGGATTTCAATGTTAATTTGGACCTATATGAAAACAGAATTAGTCAAGCCAAACTGCACAATGATCCATCCCGTAATATATTAAAGCAGAAAATAAAGGACTTCATTGGCACTGCAGAGATAATAGGGCTCAAACCCTTCCTTACCTTTTATCAGAAAACACGCGGAAGCCATTTAATGGCCACGCGTTTGGACTATATATTTGTAGATGCTAATCACGGTCAATTCTGTAATAGTGTAGCTACTCGGTATGGGAACTCTGATCATCTGTTGGTGGAATGTGAGATGCATTTCGCACAGGAACACCCAAGAGCAGCATGTTGGAAATTCGACAAAGGTTGTTGGTCGAATATTAAGTTAAGGAATGAGGTCGAGGAAGAGCTGAGGAACATCAAGGATATAACTAAGTGGGACTGTCATAAGTGTATCATCCAATCGGTCATTCGGGCCTATAGATCACAGATGACGGTGGAAAACAGGATACAAAAATTATATAAAAAACTTGCAGATGTAAACATAAAAATTATGCACGCAGACGAATACTAAGATTTACGATTAGTAGCGGAAGACGTGAATAAGCAGCTACAGAAGGAGTTATCACTTTTGGCAGAAAAGTGGCAAGTTAGGTCTAAGGTTAAGTGGATAGAAAGCGGAGAAAGGTTCACAAAATATTTCTTCATGCGTTATAAAAATAGGCTCTCATTAACACCTACCACGAAAATTAGGGACCCAGGTAATCCAACAGAAAAGGATCCGGTAAACGTTCTGCAATACATTCGTAACAGTTTTGAACAACTCTACAAAACAGAAGGAATTGATAGAGAAGCGGTTGAGGAGTTAACACGAAGTTTACCACAAGTGTCATTAGCTCAAAATGCACAGTTGATTAAAAAAATCTCAGAGGAGGAAATTCTTGACGTTATAGGCGCGCTTGCCAATAACAGGTCCCCTGGAATGGACGGCCTTAGCTACGAATTTTACAAGTTAGCAAAAGAAGAAGTGATTCCAATTTTACAAAAGTTATTTAATAGAGTACTAGAAACTGGGGAAATGCCGATTTCGTGGAGCCAGAATATTATCATGCTTATTCCAAAAAAAAAAAGAGAATTTAGAAACGATAAGTAATTGGAGACCAATCTCGCTTACAAATTGTGACGTTAAAATCTTTATGAAAATTATGGCCAATCGTCTGAATGTGATATGTGCGGACGTCATTGGCTCATACCAAAGAGGATTCATGACAGGAAGGTCGATTTTGGATGCGGCTTTGGACATGTTAACGGTTATGAGAAACCAAACAGATCAGCTCAGAGATCAATGGCTTCTCTTTATAGATCAGCAAAAAGCCTTTGAGGGTTAATCATGAATATTTACGTACGGTTCTTGAGAAGATAAATTTTGACACAAAGTTTAGTAACGTTGTTAACGCACTTTTTTCGTCACAACAAGCTTACGTCACGGACGCCGGTTTGGTTTCAGAACCCTTCAAGGTTGAAAGAGGGGTTCGTCAGGGTGACCCGCTATCTCCGCTCTTATATACACTTGCAATAGAACCTCTATTAAGGCGTTTACATGATAGTATTAATGGTATTAACATTAAGAACCAGGAGTTCAAAATCGCCGCGTACGCGGATGATTTGACTATAGGTATTGGTTCTCAGGATGATTGGCTTAAATTTATGGAAGCAACTAAGGTATACGAGGCGGCATCGAATGCTAAAGTAAATAAATCGAAAACAGTTTTGGTACCACTGACGACAGCAGCACAGGGACTTAATTTACTTGGGGAAGACGAATTTAAGAGATTAACGGAGGGGGAACCGATCGCAATACTAGGGTATAAGGTGGATGGTAGAGGTAACCCTATAAAGCGTTTATGGGAAGATTTAGCTGGTACAATTCAAGACAAAATCAAATCGATGGCAAATAGAAACCTCTCTTTTAAAGGTAGAATTTTAATATCAAAGTCGTTATTCATCTCGAAAATGTGGTACCTGGCATAC
>QKWP01000010.1:371079-392742 GCA_003550325.1 Gigaspora rosea | reverse complement strand
AAATTTTGTTGCATTCATAATAATTTGTGTAATTAAGCAAGTCCAGGAAAAATCGGTACGTAATAGATAAAATAGCTTAGAGTTTTATTAGTTTTATTATTTCACTATAAAGTATATAAATAGCAATGCATTTTTTTCATTTAGTTATAAAAATGCTATTTTAATATAACTTTTTTTTAATATTAATTATAAATAATTTGAGTATAAATATTTTGATAGGGAATTTAACTTATAAATCTCATTTAATATTAGATGCTTAAAAGCATTACGTAATTTTATGTCTTGACTCTCCCTCTAACAAAACCAATACGATCATTGTCACGATCAAAGATAGTCTAAAAAAAATAATCTTAATTAATGATTGTGTAAAACAAGTTAAATTTTTTATGATTATGAAACTTACATATAAGCCAGTAAACACTTTCTATAAAAATATTATTAAAAATTAAATATTTGTATTAAAAAAAAAGTAAATTACTTTGTCATTATTATGCTTACTTTAAGATCATGCATTTCCAAAGTTGCAAAAAAAGGAGTACCAAGAACCCAATATGAAGTATTAGCTAACTAATAATTAGAAGGAGAATTTAGTAAAAATTAATATTTATGATAAATTACTGATAACCTACATTCATGTCAGAGAATCCTGCATAACATGTTGTATTATCATTTGGAATAGGTTTTGTATAAAAATGTGAATCTGTAATAATGAAATGTTAGTGAAAATGTCTACAAATTTACATAAAAATAAGGATATTAAAATCTTACAATCCATCACAGAATATATTTTTGGATTTACGCCATTGCCATATGGAAATAAAAAACATGGAGGAATCATCCCTCCACAACGACCCACGTAACCATATGTGGGATCAACCCAACCATGATGCAATTCTGAAAGAGTACGTGCAAGCGTCACACTAAAGACCACTTGAGATGTAGTAGTAATAAGGGTGGGTACCATATAATTTCCAAATTTTCCACCTGAAATTTGCAGTGTGCCATTAATTAAACCCATATAAATTATACCTGCATCACTGGGAAATTGTACTATCCATTTATCTATTTAGGTTAATATTTAATTAAATATTTAATTAAATTTTAATGATTAATGAAAAAAAATGATAGAAATAAAATATCTGCACACTTTTGTCTATAACCGGTACCCAATAAATTTGAGATTCTGGATCGGTATTATCAAGTAACAAATTAATATCATAACCTCCAAAGATAAATATGCCTCCATCTTTAATTTTGTCATCGCAAAAGGAAGCGTTGCTCTTACAAAACTATAAAATATAAAAATTTATATTTCTCCTATTGTAAATAAATTAAATATTTTTTACAGAAACTTACATCTATTCCATATTTTGGAATTAACATCATACTAAATATATTTTTACTTATGATGCCTATAGGTAGAAATATATCATTATTACTCTTAAATTATCAGATGAAAAGTGATCAATAGGTAAGTGCGAAGTTTTACCTTTATTCTTCATGTTTAAACATAAATTTTCTTTACCATTTTCATATGCTATTTATAAATTAGAATAAATTAGTATAGATTAAAGTAAAAATATAAAATATAAAAATAAAATTAAAAATTATTTTAATGTTTCATCAAGATTAGAATAATATTCATTTTTAACATATGAGATTTTTGATAGGAAAATTATTCTATAATATTTTTCTATTGGAATAATTTTCCTAACAAAAATTTCATATTATTTCAACTAGTGAATTAACCGAAATTTGCAAATCACACTTACCAAGCCCGATCGTACCCGAAAGTAAATTTTGCACATTTTGTTCAACTATATCAGAAGAATTTTTGACTGAACTTATCAACCCGATCGATTGATTAACTGCAGTCATTTCAGAAATACTGATTAAATCAAACCCATTTTCACTAATATTAAATTGTTTAATCTGAGATTTATTATGATTTAAAGTTTTATAAGTTGAACTATTCGATTGATCGAATGTATTAAATGAACATGAAAAATCGCATAACACAGTTGATTCTACGATAAAATCAGGATTTTCTAAGTCAATAGCCATAAATACTGTTTGGTTGGGAGTTCCTATATGTGGAAATATAGTCCACTAATATGTAATACAGTAATAAGGAAATATAAGTAAATCAAATGATTTAAATAATTTGAACATGTGGTATTATAAATTAGATATCAAAAAAACTGAATTAAAAGTTAGAAATATTTGAGTAAAACGCAGCATTCTACATACCACACCATCATCAAAATAATTATTAATATTCGGATCATCTTGAAGTTTGCGCACTTTAAATTTAGATTGGTTTATATCATTCGAAAAATTAATCGATTTTAAATTAAATGGTCTTAAATCATTTGAAAAATTAAACAAATTTAATTTAATAAATTTGTTAAAATCATTAAACTTTTGGAAATCAAAGTTTAATGAATTGTTTTTGAAAGATTTGTGCGTAAGACTATGAACCACCAATGACGGTTCACCATTTACTAGAAAGTTAAACGTTAAAAAGATGAAATTAATAAGTAAAATTAAGAATGTGTTTATATACATAATTAATAAGTTGTTTTAATAATTTTTGATTCCAAGCATCTTCTTTTTCTGTACTTTTTAAACCATTTTTCAGAGTATCTTATGATCTACGCCAGTTGATTTATACCCCGGGTAGGGACCGATCAACGGGATTTTTTTTTTTGGAAATTAATTTAGATAATCTTTCAAAACACTAGTTACATATTAATTTACCATATGAGAAGAGTTTTGAAAGATGGTTCGAACCGATTTCCGTTTATTAGGCCCTACTCCCAAGTACAGTTTCGGTCAAAAGATGTAAATAAACAATTAAATTTTTTTAAATGTTAATTTCATTTGTGTTGTGTAGAAGACATAAACTTTATATTCATAATAATTAATAATAGTAATCTACTGAACAAGTAAATGATTACGGATGATCATGAGTGAATAAATTCTGATTATAAACAATCGTGTAAAGATTTTGCCGCGATATTTTTGATATTAAATCCTGTTTCTTGAATTTCGTTGTTTTTTTTCTTGGCTAATTAATTTAAATAGATCTTCCTAATAAATAAATTAAAAATTATCGACAATTTTGGTCTGATATTTTACACAAAATTTCATGCCAAATATAACATTGCAAAAATAAAATGTCGAATAACTAACTAGCTGCTAAGTAATAATCGCAAAAAATAAACCAGATTTATAAATAATTAAATTATTTACTTTTTTAGATTGATATAGTAGTTTGTATTGCATAATATAATGGAAATTTTATATCGGGTGGTTTTAACACGGGTGAAAATAGAACTTTCCTTTTTTATAATACACTTTTTTTTCTTTTCTTTTTTTTTTTTTGCCACTCTATATAGAAACAATTATGGAAATATAGATATAGTAATAACAGAATACTAAAGGTTAATACACTGTTAATACGTTGTTTGTAACTCTTAAAAAAAAAAAGACTATCAAAATTTGCCAAGATATATCAAATTTGCCAAGGAATTTTTTTTGTTAAAACGTGAACATGGTTTCAAAAAAAGAACCAATTTTAGTCTTGATTTTGCATTACTCCTGGATTTTACTTCAAAGTCTTAACGGCCTTTTCCCCTTGGCAACACTCATATGTTAAATCTACAATTGCAAAAAAAAAAAAAAAAAAAGAAAAACTTTGCATTTTCACAAGGGAATGATCCATTTACAGCATGAAAAATTTTCTTTAATTGTTGACATGAGCATGGTTAAGAAGCCCATTAATTGCTCGATCGAATTTTGTTATATGGGGTGTCTTCAATTAAAAGGGCCCATTTTTACATTTTTTTGAAAAATGAGTTTTCGTTAAATTCATATAAATTTTGACATGATTGACTTTTTTTAATTATAAATGAAAGTCGAATTACATAATAAAAAATCAAGATAATGTAAAAAGAAAAATTACATGAGGCTGCGTAGAGCCAACACGTCACGAGTTTACCCGATAGTCACCTGCCGTCTTTAACCAATCAATATCGTGAAATTTGATTGATCCCGGATCAGTCCGAAAATCAAAACAAATAATTAAACTCAAATATCTCAAAATAAAATATATGTAAAAATGGGCCCTTTTAATTGAAGACACTCCATATGTGATATATTTTTATTATAACAAATAATTTTTAAACCATTATTTATACAACATGTGATATATCATAGATAATTCATATGACTTTTATAAGGCGCTACTAAAACAGTAGAAGTTGCATAGATAAAAATTCTGGTGTCAAATATACGAAACTTTACTGCATTTTAAGGTGATCTAACTTTTAGCCCATTTTGGGATCTTAAAATGTGATTTTTGCATCAACATTGTAATACTGTAATACTTGTATAAATCATTTTAAAAAAGGATTTTAATTATGCGATTTTTTTTTTAAAAAATTTTTGTTGACATTCATAATAATTTGTGTAATTAACAGTTAAGCAAGTCAGGGAAAATCGTTACGTAACAAATTTTTGGAAGCATCTAAATTTTGATAATTTTAATGAGTAAATATAAAGTTAAAAATTTATATAAATGAGGCCAAATTTTTTCGTGGCATTACTCAAATTTATATTTAAAATAATTTCGATTTGATTATAAATTCATCATTGAAAAACCTTAATCCTCATAAAAATTTTAATAACTTCGTCCTAAAAATTTTAATTAATAAATATTTTTTTACAATGATTATAAAAATATTTATATTACTTTTTTCTTTCTTTTCTATACCGGAAGTTTTTACCTGGTCTTCTACACGTTTTATATATAATATATGCAACAATACCTATGCAAATGATTTATTTCATATTGATGAACAAAGTGGAGTCTTTCACACTGACTCTCCATATGTACAAGATGTAACATATATTGGCAAGGGTGCTAGAAATTTTCCTACTCAAATGTATTTAATCAATTTGGATGGATGCACCGATGATTGCAACATAATGTTTAAGGCGGAAGTTGGTCAGAATTTCTCCTTAACGACACCAGGTAGATATTATTGCAAAGGATCGAGTTCATATCAACCATTTGCAGTTAATGTAACATCTGTTAACATTTATTCCGGGTTTAGTCACAACATTAAATATAATGTTCCACCTAGTATTGTTTTACATTATTGTAAGCTAGGAAAACATATTGATGATAATAGTAAAACTATTAGTAGTACTAAGGATGCTTTTGCCTGCCTTGATGAATTAACTTCATCACCTCCTGGAACTCATTTTGGACTTATTAATATTGGTCAAGATACTAAACAATTTTTTAATATGAGTATTTATTCAAAATCAACTATTTCTTTGGCTAATGCTGTACATAATTTTGCTCAAATAATGAATTCAATCGCTCTTGGTGCAAAGGATGGTAGTACCGCTGCTCTGGATAAGTTGGATGATATTAGAAATAAATTAGTTCCTGAACATAGTCAATCGGATGATAAAGTTATGCGTATTTTTTGGATAATAATAAAAGCATTTGCTATGTTATTAGTCATGGCAGCAACAGATGGGTTGGGAGCAGCATTATTTGGTGAAGAAGCTGCAGCAGGAATAACAGCAGAAGAAGTAGCTCAAGGGGCAGTTCTTGTTGAACGTGGATCTATTGCTTTTTCAAGGGGATTTTTTAAAATAGCCCTTTCAGTTCTTGACTTTGCTCGCGAAGCGACTAAGAAAGAGCCAGAAGAGCCTGACTCTAAACCTGAAGAATGGTTGAATTTAGCTAAGCAATCTATAGTAAATTCCACAAAATATATTGAAGATAATAGACAAAATGATTCTTATATTGAGTTAAATAAAGCTTTAATTTATAAAAGTCGTATTCCTGCTGAATTATTGACACAACAACCTTTTAGTCAAATGTCAAGTGATATTCAGAATCTTATTGACCTTTTACAAAGAAATTATTTTTCATCTGGAAATACTGATGGCTCTATATTTCCTACGATGAGAGTTACGGCTGCAATTGTAGAAGAATCTGATTCCGGAGAATTAACATCAGGAGCTCGTTTTAATCCAATAGCAGCGAGAGGACCATGGCGAACGATCGAAAAAAATTCTTCGAATGCTGCTGGAATTGAAAAAAGGGATATAAATCTTCCTTTTGGAGCAAGTGTTGATTTATTAGAAACACTATCAATTGAGGATGCTATGAATGATTTTCAAAAAACTACGGATAATTCATCATTAACTCTTGATGATTTAAAAAGTCAACTTAATAATATAACATCTTCAATTCATACAGAATTCAAAAATAGCATTGCTTCTAATCTTGATGGAAGAGACATGTTAGTCTTGGATAATTTTCTTACACCCCAGATAGGTACTACTGAAGATAATGGAAGATCTACAATGGCTAAATTTGTAAATGAATATGTTACAGCAAAAATAATAAGTATAGTTATGAATTCATATGGAGCTGTCAGATGTTCGAATAGTGATGTTCAAGAACAATGTGTGAGATTTTGGTGCAAATGTAATCCACCTATTGGTAATGGTAGTTGTACATTTGCGGGTGGATTTGGGCCTAATAATGATGGAAGTTTTTCCGGATATAAAAAAGAACATTTAGATTTAATTAATAAATGGAGAGATGTGTCAGATATTTGCCAAAATGTCAATGGTTGGGGATTTAATTATGATACATGTGAAGGTTATAAAAGACATGTGGGAAAACCCCCTCCAAATGCTAAAGGAAGAAATAAACGTACTACTGGTGTTGGTGGAAATAAAAGGTCTACAAGTTATCTAAGTTGTGCTTTACCAGATGACTCTTAATGTTATCCATATATTATAATTATAATTACCATTTTCTTATTAATATATATGACTTGATTATATTTTAAATTTAGCATATATATAAATTATTTATACAACTTTTAATTGATATAACTAGAATATGATTATGTGCCCAGTTTTATTTAATAACTTGAATTTGTACATCCCCCAGACAAAAGTCACCAGTTCGATCTTTGTTTTTTTTTATAATAGAATATAAAAATATTAATTTTTGATTTTTTTAATTTTTATTATCGATAATTTTTTTTTAGAGTGTTGCTAACTTGCCCCCCTGGTGATGTAACCACCCTACGATTTACCAATCAGGTTGCAGTATCTTGTGTAACAAAATAAAGAAATTTTTAAGAAAATTTAGAAAAATTTTTAAAAAATTATTAATATCGCAAAATTTTATTACAAAAACTAGCTTTGGGCTATTAAATAAAAGTTTTTGGCATCTAATTTTGCATATAAATAATCCATCCTCTAACTTAAATAGACCTATACCCTAACCCTAATCTTTAAAGAATAATTTTTTATATAAAAAACTTCTATAAAAATAAAGGTTAGTTAAAATTTATAACTTTAACCAGGTGTTAAAATTAGTTAAATTCTTTTTTTTTAACTTAATATTAATTTTCGACGATCTATCTCTGATCATTACCTTTTAAAATTAAGTTTGGACATGTGCATGCTTACTTATTGGTTTGCGTCTTGCTCGTGACCTTCCACATTTCCTTTTGACTAAAACGGAAAAGATTTTCGAATCAATCTGAGCATACTCTCCAAAAAAATTTTTTAACGAATTCAAGCCATATTTATTAGATTTTTTAAGTTCGTCGACTTTTAATTCCATAGTTACATGTATTCATTATTATTTAAACCTTATTTTGAATTTATTTACATATGTACTAAAAATATATGATCTTTATTAATAAATTTTTATTTGCTCTCATATCATTCCTGATTATAGTTATATTTCTACAATAGATGTTTTATTCTTGTGTGAATTTTATCGTGTTTACTAAACTAACGTATAAAAAAAAAGCTTGTTTGAAGGAATATGTAAATGGATATAGTAACTCTAAATATATTTTCTCTAAATGCCTCTAAATGCACATTCAAATTCTGCTATCTCATTTTTCTAAACGCAGGTTATTAAAGCTTGGTTTAAATTTGTAATTAATGTTATTTTGATCGATTAATGATCCATCAACTATTCATGATTTTTAGCAATCAACTGTCACACAACGCAATACATTTTATAACAGAATTATTTACTTGTAACACATGATAGTAATCACTATAGTTCTAGTACAAACTAATGTCCTCAACCATACCATGGTTGTAAAAATAGCAAGTAAGCTCTGTAATAGAAGATTTTTATGATAATTTCAATTCAAACTAAGGCCAGGCAAAGTTAACTTTTCGTTTTGTATAACTGACAACCCATTTTTTCAAAAAATTTTTTTTTTAAAATTTCAATTGTGCCAATTATTTCGTTTTTGCTATTTAATTTTTTCCCAGTGTCGTCCGATGGTGACCTTAATTTTCCAAAATTACCCGATAGATCCAAAAAAAATTTAAAATTTGCTGATTCCATTTTATGCAAACCGAAAAATTAATTTTGCGTGTCCTTAGATGTGAACATGAGCATAATTTACAGTAGATTAAAAAAAAAAAAATCTGACCCACCAACTGAAATTTTGTAACATGTTATGCAAAACGAAAAATTAATTTTGCGTGGCCTAACTTAACTGCATAATATGTGTCGAATTGAAATTTTTTACAATATAATTTACGATAATTCCAATACATACCAATTTACTTTAACTACATATTATATTGTGATTAATAGTTTTTGTACCAGAATTTTTACCACATACTGTACTGTGAAAATTGGAATAACAAATAAGCTCTGTAGCAGAAGTTTTCACAGTAACTAACAATAGAAATCTTAATTCTGATGAAAAATACTGTAAAAACTAAATACTATGGTTACCATAATAGCAAGTAAGTCTGCAACAGAATTTTTGCAGAAAAATCATGATGGAAATCACAATATTGCAATACAAGCTAAATCAGACATAATAACATACTGTAGTTGTTATAATAGCTAGCAAGTTTTGTAACAATTTTACATAACTTGCCAATACAAACTAACTCAACCAATATAACAAATAATTCAGATACAAATAAACTTAACCTTAATTACATACTATGGTTACTAGAATAGTGAATTCTGTAACAGAATTTTTTTACAGTAAATCAAGGTAGTACCGGTATTAAAAATAATTTTTATGCAAACCAACTTGATTTTTTTACCTATTGTGGTCACCAGAGTAGTAAGTAAGTTCTGTAGCAGAATTTTTTATAATAATATTTGATAGAAATTATTATAATTTCAGTACAAACTAACTTAACCTTAGCCAATATATACCACATTAGTAAGTAAGTCATATAATATAATTTTTACAATGATTTATAATAGAAACTATAAAAATTCTAATACAAACTATCTCAATCCTAACCAATAGAAATCATGATAATTCAATGAAATTGACTCAGCTTAACCACATTGATAATTTTAATGCAAACTAATTTGACATAATTACATAGCGAGTAAGTTTGTAACAGATAATTTCAATGCAAACTAACTCAACCATTGCATACTGTAATAGTAAAAATATTTTTACAGTAACCCATAATAGAAATTACAATATAAACTAACTCAACATTAACAATGTACTATAATAAGTTTGTAACAAACCTTTTTACAGTAACACATTATAGAAATCACAATAATTCTAATGCATTACTTGATTCACATACTGAGACACTTGAAAAGCGATTTTATAACAAAATTTTAAATAGTTCATTATATAAATCAATACAAACTAACTTTCTTAACCAAGCATGCACTTATTAGCAAGTAAAGTTATAAGATAGAATTTTACATAAATATTGTCAATTGTTAATAAACTTTGTAATAGAATTTTTTATAATAACTCATTAATATAATTAAAAAAAACTAAATAAGATAGGTAGCATGAATGCACCACTCCTTGCATTAGTTCTAAAATGAAGTCCTAGAGCAACATAATGGGTTACATACTAGTCAGTATTATAATTAATTTCAGATTTCTACAAAGCCAGCACATGAGTATATAGTACTGATTTTTGCTATAGAACCAATTTTCACCATGACATGATGTAACTTAATAATATTAATATATTATATCTTTGATACTCATTTCTAACTCCCTTTAAACAACTCAAGTGACTAAATATAGTTTCAAAAAAATACTTTTTAAATTTTTAAAAAAACTTTAGTTTGTCAATAAACACTTCAAATTTTTATAAGTTCTAATTATAAATTTGAAAATAATATGATTAAACTTATACTTTTAAAATCTTATTATTAAGTGATATGAAAAAACACTCAATTAAAAAAATAGTTAAATTAAACCATAAAAAATGTGCTAAACCCACAGGTTTTTTTGGCTTCACAGGTATTTTTGCATAGTAAACAATCAGTTGATAGCAAGTAAAGTTAATAATAAAGTAAATCGTCAAGAAAATGGCCTTTTTTTAACTTCTATTTTATAATTAAACATACATTTAATTATGGATTCAATTAAAAATGAGTTTAATGACCATTTTTATAAATAATTCATCTTGCAAGAATTTTTAACCAAATAATTTATCAATGATAGCAGTATTTAAATGAAGTTATAGGCAATCTTTTCTATAATGTGCATTCTTAAAATATATCTAGGGTATAGTCTTTTGACCTATAACTCTATATAAATAAATTGGTTTAAAATAATTATCATGTGCTAACTAAAATTGAAAAACAGAATAAGAATTTATGTTTTAGGTACAGGATAGAAATATTATGGCCTGACAAGGACAATGGTCCAAACTAGTCTTTTGAACTGGTCTTTGCAGTCCATGGTCTGTGTGATGATTAAATTTTAGATGTATAGTAGATAAATTGAATAGATCAGAGTATGCTTGCTTATTTTATGATAAAATTGAATTAAGCTTTAAAGTGAGAATTTTAATTTCATTATAATTTTATTTCATATTTTTTTTTATTAAAATCGCAAATCGCAAATTGATTGGTTGATCAGCATGTGATATTTTGAATTTACAATAGAAGATTCACAGAAGTAATCTACAATTGGTAAAACTGAATAGTCGCTCCTGTTTGTACATAGCTGGTAGTTTTCCACCTTCTGAAGCAAGCTGGCAGTAAGTGAAGATATGTAAATAAAAGAATGTGGTAAAGAAATGATATAATCACGTGTCTTTATTTTGGAGTTGGTGGGTGGGTCATTACAGCATTAGGGTGTGAAATGTTATAAGATCTACAAACATAGTAAAGATCATATTCTAATTTTAATAAAACCTGAGTTGTGAAATAGTGAAACCTCTAACTACCCAGTATCGCCACCAAAATTTTACTATCACGTGATTATTGGCCAATAAAAGATCATAATTTGGTGTAACATAACACGATCAGGAAAATTCAAAACAAACGTTTCAAAACGTATCTTTTGTCAAAAAAACTTATTTCTCAAAAGTTTGCATAAGAAACCACTTTTTTTAACTAAAAAAAGGGTTCCTTGAGCGATTTTACTATATGGAGTGTCTTCAATTAAAAGGGCCCATTTTTACATATATTTTATTTTGAGATATTTGAGTTTAATTATTTGTTTTGATTTTCGGACTGATCCGGGATCAATCAAATTTCACGATATTGATTGGTTAAAGACGGCAGGTGACTATCGGGTAAACTCGTGACGTGTTGGCTCTACGCAGCCTCATGTAATTTTTCTTTTTACATTATCTTGATTTTTTATTATGTAATTCAACTTTCATTTATAATTAAAAAAAGTCAATCATGTCAAAATTTATATAAATTTAACGAAAACTCATTTTTCAAAAAAATGTAAAAATGGGCCCTTTTAATTGAAGACACCCCATATAACAGCCTAAACCCAAACCCTAACCGAGCACTCACCCTAACCCTAACTTAATAAAAAAATTTTGATGGTCATCACGTGATAGTAAAATTTTGGTGGTGATACTGGGGAAGATGAAACCTCTATGATCATCACGTGAGGGTGAAATCATAATAAAAACATAATAAAACACAAATTTCACACCTAACCCAATCTACAAAGCGGGTTTCACTATTTTGCAACTCAGGATTTATCTGTTCTATTTTATTAATATGGATTTTTTGTCGATTATTCAGTTTAATAACAAAATGTATAAAATTTTAAACTAAAATAACTCCTGAACTACTCATGAGATGCATGCAAAATTATATTTATTAGATTCCTTTTAACATTCTCTTTAAAGCAATAGAGCCTTTTTCATTTTCATATAAGTTAAAACGAAAACTGATTATTAAAACATAATTAATTTTTTGCAATAAAAAAAAAGAGCTCTATTACCTTAAAGAGAACATTAAGAGGAATCTACCAAAGGTATTTTTACTTGTATATCTTCAATAGTTCAAAAGATATTTCAGTTTAAATTTTATATTGATAATTGTCTGAAGCGTAGCGAGGACTCAGCTGTTACATATGCACGTCTTTGCAAGGTTAGTCAGAAACTACTAATAAAATTTGAGGATTGACTATCAGTGTGACAATTGTTCAAAAGACCGTTTTTGGTGGTGTTACACATGTGCACTATTTTGAGACCCGTATTTATATTGCTTGTTTTCGCTTCGGACCTAAATTATGTTCTGATTTCCTAGTGATAATGATCGTAATGAGTAATTATCTAGCAGTCTTGCAGATCATGCAGATCATTAGAAAATCTTGATTAGTAAAAATTATTATGTGTAGTGTTCGGATCTAGATAATCTGTTTATCTAAAGATAATTATCTGTTGAAAGAAATCATTATCTGTTATCTATATCTGTTCATAATTCCATTATCCAGACATATATTTTGTACTAGGTCGCAAAGTTGATTTTTCGTTTTGCATTACCCGCCGTCCCATTTTTCAATTTTTAAATTTTTTTTTTTTTTTTTTTTTTTTTTTTTTTTAAGATCCAATTGTGCCAATTGATCGATTTTTGACATCGTTTTTTTCCCGCTATTTCATCCGATGTCACCCGAAGGAGACCTTTATTTCCTGTAATTTTCCGATAGGACTGACAGGAAAAAATATGACTGCCGGCCCAATTACTTGATTCTTTATTGTGCAAAATGAAAAATTAACCTTGTATGAACTTAAATGTGAACATCATTCTATTGCAGTAATTAAAAAAAAAAATTCCGTCCGTCCGCCCGTCCCGAATTTTGAAATCCATGTAATGCAAAACGAAATCAACTTTGCGTGGCCTAATATGAATTTTGTGTATCACAGAATTGTGTCATACAATTTAACTATTAAATGCGAAATTGTAGATGCGCTAGTTTTAATTTCACACAAGATAATCCGCATACTGTAGAGCAACCTAGGATTGCTCCAGATTACTCCATATATGGAGCAACAGGGTTTTAAGTAACAACTTTGCTCCGGGTTATTATATATTTCTTGAGATCTCAACACACTCTATCTTTAAACTAGAGTATAACCTGGAATTTTGCTCCAATAACGGCACATATTATACTCGTGATAAATGATGATACAATTTATATTTTCTACATATATTTAGTATGAAAGCTTCACACCAGGGACGGAGTGATATTGAAAATTTCACGTAGTGTATAGTTATGCTGCAATTTAAATAGCGTTCGTACGCAAAATCTTGCATCTTATTAGATAAATGCATATGGCGAAGCAAAGATGTGAATACATATAGAAACTTCGCATGTTACATGTTACATCTTCACATCCGATGTAACTTGCTCCTGTATTTTGTGTCGCATAAAATTGATTCTGTAATTTATTTTCTCATAGTCGTTTAATTGCTTCAAGTTGACGGTAGGTCAACAGACAGCTAAGCAGTGATGCATTAGCAGGCGAAGATCACATGGGTGATCCCGGTTCTTACAAGAGAATCCAGTATATGCAAAGGGAAGAAATTTAATGAATTACCAATTCCGGGTTTATGGCGTGAATACTAATATTACCAAATTTAGCAGGAACGTATGACAATAGCATACAGATATACACGGAGGAGCGGCAGTGCAGCATGACAGCAGCCTTTCAAGAGGCTAAGCAATTTCGCACTCTGCCTACCCTCCCTCCTTAGAATCCTGCCATTTTGTGCAGCTTAAACGTCCTTTTACGGCCGGCTTGCATTATGCAAGCGGGAAACCACCGGCCAAGATCATGTGACTTCAAAGCTTCTGGCTAACAGCCGGCCAGCATTTATGCGGGCGGGAAACCGCCGGTTAATGCCAATTATACATCAAAACGCACTGATGTATGCTATATATCTCTGTCAATTATACACCAATCGCACTGATGTATGTCTCTTTCAATTATACATCAAACTCACTGATGTATGCTATATATTCTTCAATTATTGAAGATCCAATTTTATTTCTGTATTAAATATTGATTTTTGATATTACCTATAACAAGATAGAACACCGAAATCAGAAATCCAAGTTCGCACTTTACTAAATTTAGCAGCATCAATCATATATAGTACGCTAATGCATATCAAATATTCACGAACACATACCTTTAAAAGGTTAAATTCATATACATACTCATACTTTCCAAGCAAGCAATTAAACATTTACAGTTCGTACATCATACGTATAAATCTTCTCACAGCCTGTAATTTGAAATAGCGACGATTAAAAAAAGTATACAACATTTTCTCATCACATGAATGGTAAAAATGTACAGGACACTTGTGACTGATAATTTTATAATACTGTAATACTGTAATAATAATAAAATATACATACAATTATTATATAAATAAATATATATATGAGATTCAAAATGGAGTCAATCTGGAAAGAAAGTTTTCAATTATTATCGAAAATCACCTTTCATGAACCATATGAATGGAATGGTTATAATATCATTGCCAAAATGGAATAGTAATTGAAATGTATGACGTACATTTATTTAGTGCTCGTACCCGGATAACTTTTTATCCGAAAGGTTGTAACCTTTAACAAAATTTAATAACCGGTTTTATATCCTATTAAATAAAAGGATAACGGTTATATCCGGATAAGATATTTATATGATTGTTGATTTATATATACATAAATCAAATAAAGTAACTCTATAATAATAAAGTAAAAAAAATTAGAAAAATAAATAAATCAAACCGAATAAAAATGAATCACTATATGCTCGTCTAAATATTAAATGCTAACTTTTCATACATTAAAAGAATAGTTCTAATATTCATATATATTTAACAATGTAATTAATAATTTTTACATTCCCTGCGTAGAACATATCCACATTTGTTTTTCGGCAATGGCAGGAATCTGGTCGGGTGTCATGTCTAGAAGATAATTACTAAATTTTTTTAAACAAACATAAATTTATCTTTTTCGACATAAAAAACTTGCATCCCCAAGTTATTCCTATTTTGTTTAGGCATGAGAAGTTCTTCTGTTACGCCAATACAAAAAAATAATGACGAAACAAGAAAAGAATAATCTTATATATATTAATGAAAAAAAAATCAATGTAATTATTATTAAGTAATTATTATCAGTAATTTATTACATTGCTGTGCATTTAACAATCGTTGAAAATCGAGAAAGAACGCTTGTTCATTCAGAATTAAATTCAGAAATGATGTGGAACAATAAGTAATTATTATCAGTAATTTATTACATGATCTGCATACAAGATGAAAATCGAGAAAGAACACATGTCAATTCAGAAATGATGTGGAACAATAAGTAATTATTATCAGTAATTTATTACATGATCTGCATACAAGATGAAAATCGAGAAAGAACACATGTCAATTCAGAAATGATGTGGAACAATAAGTAATTATTATCAGTAATTTATTACATGATCTGCATACAAGATGAAAATCGAGAAAGAACACATGTCAATTCAGAAATGAAAGCCAGTATATAAGTTTAAAGTGTAATTGACTTATTAAATAAATATAATAAACAAACGAAATATTAAAATCATGTTCTTATTTAAAATACATTAAATTTATGATGTAGACAAGTTTTACACCGAGTGATGCTAGTATATAAATAATACGCAAATTAAAATTTCTATTATAATTGTATTTTACCCTATATTATCCTATATTATATCTTAAGTTAACCGGATCCTCAATAATTTATCTGTTTATCAGTTTTATAATTCGGGTATCCGGATAGCCTAACAGTTAACCGGTTATTGTACCCTAGGGTACGACCACTACATTTATTGATGAATTAAAAATGCATATATCATATAATAACTCCATTTCACCGTTTCACCATATATTAATTATCTATAGATAATTATCTGAAATTAAAGTAACTATCAACACTACACTTGGCATTACCTATAACAAGATAGAACACCGAAATTGGAAATGTTGATTTTCCAAGTTCTCATTACTCTACTAAATTTAGCAGCATCTCTCATAGTACGCTAATGCATATCAAATATTCACGAACACATACCTTTAAAAGGTTAGATTCATATACACTCATGCTTTCCAGCAAGCAATTAAACATTTATAGTTCGTACATCGCACGTATAAATATTCTCACAGCCTGTAATTTGAAACTAGCGACGATTATACAACATTTTCTCATACATGAACAAAATGATTGGTAAAAATGTACAGGACACTTGTGACTGACGATAATTTTATAATAATAAAAAATATATAAAATATAAATAAATAAATATAAAATATAAATAAATAAAAAAAAAAATATATAAAAAAATATATAATTATTATAGAAATAAATAAATATATATACGAGATTCAAAATGGAGTCAATTTGTAAAGAAAGTGTTCAATTATTATCGAAAATCACCTGTCATGAACCATATTAATGGAATGGTTATAATATCATTGCCAAAATGAAATAGTAATTGAATGGATGAACATACATTTATTGATGAATTAAAAATGCATATATCAGATAATAACCATTAATAAATGAATGTTTTAACCATTTCACTGTTTACCATATACATTAATACGGATTATCTATAGATCTGAAATTAAAGTAATTATCCGGATAAATTATCTGTTGAACAAAATCATTATCCGTTATCTATATTATCCGGATAATCCGGATAAAAAATCTAGCAGATCCGAACACTAATTATGTGATCTTCAATATTGTAACAATTAAGGTGGGAGAACGTATACGTTTTACCAATTTAACTCTAATAGTTACTAGGAGATAGGTTTCTGGTTTACTCGAATAAAGGTCTCTTCAGCACTACACTAGTTTACTTCCTTTATTTTTCTTTTAGTAAAATCGAAGGATACTTCTCTACTTGTATTGTATTGTATTGTATTGTATTTAGTGTTGGATTCTATCGTATAGAATCGTGGTCGATATCTTTATTGAAGTCAAATTCATTCATTTATATACATTTGAATTTAATATACAACACGTTGAAGTGTTGTTTGGCATGTTAACATGTTGTTTAACACGCTACGTGACAGTACAACTAAGCCTAGCACGTTGACGTGCTATTGAGAATGTTTATAATCTGCGCTCCTTAACGCACATATGTGCTAACACGTTAATGTGTAATGAAGATTTTACAAAAAAGGTGATTATAAGTCAATCATCAAGTTTACACGAATTTGACTAACATTTAATGAATTATACAAAAATAGAAGTGAAGTTATCTATACTAAACTAGCACATGATCATGTGGCGGCTTCGCCGCCAGGTATGATTTAATATCGGGCATGTTAAACATTACTAATAAGATCAAATTTGAATGATTTGGTCTGATATACCGGGATAAGTCTTTATTGATTTGCGATTATAGATATGATTTGCCTGATTGGTTAACTATTATCGGTCAATTTGTGATTATTTTTGATAACGAATTTATCAAATTATATAGGTTTAAAGTATTATCATTTTAATAATATTAGAAAACGAAAAAAATTTTGTTAAAGAAGATTATGTGTTAACTAATATATACGAAAGAATTTATCACATAAAATTAGAGAATGTGTAATGTGGGATAAATGTGATGTTTATTATTAATAAATTCGAATTCATCAATGGTTTAATAGGAGAATAAAATTAAGTGAACTATTCACTATCTTTTTAAGCTTTTAAAAAAAAATTAAATTGAATTCTATCTCTATCTCGACCTTTATCATGATTCGATCTTTAGCTCGTGGAAATAATTTTGTTATTTATATTTTAAATATAATACCCAGATTATGTAGATAAGAGTATTAGCTTAAGTTTTTGCATTATTAGGATGTTTAGCGGTATGTAAAAGTTATCTAGATTTAGATCTTACATGTAATGTCTCAATTTTCTGGTCTATTATTTCAGCATGTAGAGTTTACATATAGTTAATATGTGACTAGGACTATGAGAATAGTAAAAGTAATCTCTTTTAAATGAAGTTTTGGGATTAACGATTATTTTTTATTATTCTTGCACAGTGTTTATAAATGTTCTTTCGAATGTTGTATGGTTTCTATAGTGATTTTTGGTAGTAAATGCAATTTAAATTGTAAGTTATAAGTAAGTTACACAAGCTAGTAATTTAAATAAGCGTTTACGAACGTGACTAGAAGAAGTTGTTAATTATGATAAAAGTGTTGGGCGGGTTCTGTTTATTGAAATGGAATTGTGTAATTGTTGGAGTGCAATTTTTCTTGTATCGATCCTGTTATTTACCCAAATCCGGTTATTTGATTTAGAACTTCATGATGATCTTCATATGTCTTTACCAGTACGATCACATGAATGCTGAAATGTGGATGGTTCAACTTTTTGGAGCGCTATATTTTTTCCTGATTTAGAAGGTACTAGTGCGAAGCACCATCCATCTTATACAGAAATTAACAATTATTTTAATATATTTGAAAATTTTGTTACGGAACTTGCTTATACAATATACATGGTTAAAATTGAATTGGTTTGCATTAAATTATCAATTTTTACTATAAAATTTTGTTGTTAAACTATTATTCTAGTAACTGTAGTATATAGTTAAAATTTAATATTATCATGATTTTTACGGTTCGTGTAAAAAATTCTGTTACAATACTTGTCATTTCAATAACAACAATATGTTGTTGAGTTAGTTTGTATTGAAAATTTCATAATTTCTATGATGGAACTGTAAAAAAGTTCTATTACAGAACTTATCACTTCAGTGATAAAGTTAGAATTATTGTGATTTCTGTAAGTTCTGTTTTCAATATTATTTTGGTAACTGCAGTATGTGGTTAAATTGGGTTGTATAGAATTATTGTAATGCAATTGAGTTAGTATATATTGGAATTATTTGTGATTCTTTTTGTGAGTTATTATATAAATTTTTGTTAAATCTTACTCACAAAATTATTGTAAATAAAAACTTTTTACAGATTATCATCACTCTAATAATATGTAATATGCAGTCAAAGTTGAATTGGGATTTATTGTGATTTTGTGATAAGTTACTGTAAAAATTTTGTTATATACTTACAATTTAGTGTCCACAGTATGTTTATTTAGACTAAGTTAGGTTTCTTGAAATTATTGTAATTTCTGTTAGTTATTGGTGAGTTAGTATTGAATTTTCGTAATTGCTATTGTGAGTTGATATAAATATTTAATACAGAACTTAAATTTTCAGAATATGGTTAAGGTTGAGCTAGTTTAAAATTATCGTTTCGATGTGGTTAAGTTAGCTCATATTAGAATTATCTTAATTTAGATTATGAGTTATTATAAAAAAAAATTGTTTTTTGCATTAGAATTATCATAATTCTGTTGTGAATTATTGTAAAAAATTGATATAAAACTTGCTATTCTACTGACACAGTATAAGATTAAGGTTGAATCGGTTTGTAATAGATTCATTGGGTTTTTTATGTTGTTAAGGTTGATTAGCTTATATTTGAATAAGTAGGTAAAAGAACAGGGAAGTAATATTTAATATAAAATAGAGAAGTAATATTTATTAGAGATTTTTAGTGAGCAAAAATGTGTACATTATTTTATGAATAAATTATATACTTACAAACTAGTAATTTAACACGTAAGTGAAAGAACAGAGAAGTAATATTTAATGGAGAATTCTATTGACAATAAAAGTGTGCACATTGTTTTATGGATAAACTATATACTTACACCCTAGTAAATAATCACGTAAGTGAAAGAAGAGAGAATTAATATTTAATGAGAATTCCATTGACGATAAAATGTGTATATTATTTAATGAATAAACTATATACTTACAAACTGGTGATTCCACACACAAGTGAAAAAACAAAGTAAAATTTAAGAGAATTCTATTGACGATAAAATGTGTGTACATTATTTTATGAATAAACTATAAACTTACAAACTGGTAATTTAACACGTAAGTGAAATAACAGAGAAGTAATATTTAATAGAGAATTGTATTGACGATAAAATGTGTACATTACTTCATGAATAAACTGTATACTTACACACTGGTAATTTAACACGTAAGAATAGAGAAATAATATTTAATAGAGAATTCCGTTGACAATGAAATGTATACATTATTTTATGAATAAACTATATACTTACGCCCTGGTAATTTAATACAGAAGTGAAAGAACAAAGGATTAATATTTAATAGAGTATTCTATTAACGATGAAATGTGTGTATAAAGCATCAACAACATACATATTTTTGTTAGAATGTAATCAGTGGTCAGTTATATAGCAAAGGTAATAGTACCTGGCATTTTTTTTCAAACATTCAAAAAAAAAAAGAGGAAAAAAAATTCTAACGATGTTGATTTTTTTTCCGATTTTTTCTTTTTATATTTATTTATTTATTTACTTATTTATTATTTATTTTAAACAGGCGCACGTTAGGGCATAGTATCCGCATTATATCTAAGCCATAAGCTACGATTTGTAAACTAGATTTTTTTTATTTAGGGATAATAACAGTCTATAATTTCATTTTTTGCATGTTTGTTTGAATGAGTATTATTATAATCATTCAAAATTATTGTTTCTTGAGTCTGAATTTTAAATGTTTCTTAGAAATGTTTTGACGAATATTTAGAAGCTTTAATCATGTTTGATTTGGCAAGATTGATAGGTTAAGATTATGAATGGTGATGATATTCTGATATTCTTGATCATAATTTGCTCATCGATATTTGTTTTAGTCTTAATTAGTGATGTGCCACGTACAGTTAGGGTGCGAAATGGGCCGGGTTGGGTCAGGCTTTCTAAGACCTGAAACAGAGCCCGAAAAATTTTTTTAAGCCCGATTTCAAGCCCAAGCCCTACAAAAAGCCCGTTAAACAAACCGGGCCGGGCCTTGTTATAAATCGGGCTCAAGCCCAACAAAAAAGCCCGCTAAGCAAACCGGGCCGGGCTTTATTTTAAATTCTGCCCAAGCCTGGTCCGGCCCATATTTCATATAGATTTTTGACTCTGACGGCAGAAGATGCCATCGGAAATCGTATTAAAACCTTTTTTAAAGAGCTAATAGTATCCCTTAGATTGTAACACAGGCAAATTTGCCTGCGTATTTTAAAATTTTTAATAAAATTTTAAATATTGATTTTAGCCATATCTTTTCTAAGTAAAAAATATTCTTTAAGTTTTGTTTTAGTAACTTTGTTATAAAATTTTTTTAAAATCATTAGAAAACTTTAATATAATAAATGTTTAAAGTTCTTGTATTGGCATTTTTACTATTAAAATTTTTCTTTAGATTTTTTCAAATTTT